>VXCM01006858.1:0-24766 GCA_014773175.1 Lucifuga dentata | reverse complement strand
ATGGAGGCAGATGATTCACTGTGGTGACCCCTGAAGGGAAAGCCGAAAGGAAAAGAAGAAGATTTTTATTAATTGAAAAGTCATCCTGCCAGATAGATTAAAGGTACAGGCCGTGTCCAGTCCCCGGGCCGCCAGTTGCCCATACCTGGTTGAGATCAAAGATCTTCCTTTATGTTATAGTTATGGTGCCATGAGTCGCCATCAATGACAGAAACTCGCCAAACAGCATTACTCTCCTCTTTTCCCCTCAGTTCAAACACCCCGCTCACTGTAAAAAACGTGTTTGTGAAGGCTTGCTGCAATCTCAAAGCCATTTGTGCTTTATAATTAAGCAAACTTGATGCATTTATAGTCCTAAAATGACAGACGTACATAAAGCACTTTCCTTGCTATCTGGAAGTTTGAAACAACCTCTGCTGGGAGGAAGTCTGCTCTGACAAAACAAACAAAACCATTTCTGCTGGAATTTTGCAAAAACATATAAAACTAAATAGTCACACCAGTTATTGTTTCATTGACCTGAAAACATATTTCATGTACATATTGATACACAAAACCAATAATGAGTGTAGTCACACTGAGACTAATTTTTTGCAGTAAGTGAACATTTATCTTTTAAAGAGCAGAAACACAGAAATTAAATCAACAGTACTTATATTTGTGATTTTAACTGACAGTCTGCAAAATGGAGAGAGAGAGAGAGATATTTAGTGATTAAATGCCAGAATACAGGATTTATTTGAATCAGTCAGACCCATTTCCCTGTTACTTTGACAAATGATTATGTAATAATACTGAATTTTGCTTTTAGTAAAAGCAAGCCAGATGTAAAAGCTGAAGCTGACAAACACAAATATACCCAAAGCTGCCCAAAGCTGCCTTTAAGGTGCTTTAACATTCTTCTTGATTCATTCTCAATGCAACAAGGCACAAGATTTAAATCTCATAACATCTTGTTGGTTTTTTCTGTCTTATAGCTCTACAAATGTAATTTTTTAAAATCCTCCTGCATAACTAATCTAGCAAAATAAACAATTATTCAAAAAAAAAAAAAACNAAAAAAAAAAAAAACAGTTGTTTTTATAACATTTGGACACAATTAAAGAATGGGATGATAATTTTTAATCTTATCGACAGTATGAATTTGGGCAAAATTGTGAAAAACAATTGTGAAATTGTGAAAAACTTTTTTGGGTACATGACATAAGACAGACAAAGATAAATTGAGTGGTATTCCCTTTAAAACAGGCCTGAGGAGAAACAGTTCTACAGGATTTGAGACGTAAAGTCTGGAGTTTAACACAACAAGTGGAGGCTAATCCCACTCTAATCGTCCATGCTGCTGCTGCATTGCTGCTGGGCTCAGCAGCAGCTTGGAGTGTGGTCTCACCCAGGCATGACTATACAAGCTTTAAAGAGTGCGTGCTTGTGTGTGCATGTGTGTGAGACGCGTGCATGTTCTGTACCTTCTCTGATGGAGGACGTTGGGCTGTCGTCTATAATATCATCCGCTTTCTTGTATAATCTCTAAAAGCCAACAAACAAAAAGAAAGAGAAAGTTAAAATGTGGATTAAGTGGAGATGACAATGGAATGAATAAAAACAGTTGTGTGTGTGTGTGTGTGTGTCCATCCACACATGCAAGTCACACATCTGTGAGCTGAACACGTACAGCACCAACTTTCCACATTAACCAACTCCCTCTTTTCACACAAACAAGCAAGCAGAAAACACAAGCAANCCCTCCCCTCCTATCAGAAAACACGTCTGAAACTCTGAATTATTCAGAACTGAAATCGACACTCCACCCTGTCTGTCTGTCGCCTGTACGGTGGAGTATTAAATCTCCTGACATGCTGCAGATGCTTATGGTTGCTAGGATGCAGCATAATTCCCTGCAGGGTGAAGAGGAGGAAAAAAAGAAATAGATGCATGGTACTGTCACTTTCTGTCAGAAATGAATGAGAAACATTCATTGCGACATCTATTACCCGCATTTTTTTTTTTTTTNATTTTTTTTTTTTTTGTTTAAATGTAACACGGTCGTATTGTCAAAGTATTGGCCTTTTTCCCCCTCAAAACGGTGGAATTACTCAAACTCTTCAAGTTCAAACACTCAAAATTACTTGAGAAATTCTAACATCCTCTGAAATCATTTTAACTTTATATATTTTAGCTCTTTAGTATTGAAGTTATTGAAGAAGTTATAATAATGTATATAGTATGGTTTTTCAGTTAGTATGTAATAAATTGACATGCTACATGGATGTACAGAAACAGGAAATGATACCAGACCAGTTCAACCACAACTTGGTAGGTTTTTTTAATTTAATTGAAATTGGAAGTAGATCTCTAAAGAGAAAGCAAAGTGTTTTGTACTGTTTTCCCGTGACGGTTCTCAAGCTGTGACTCATCAAGTACAACTGTTTTACACTCACGCACACACAGGAGACAAGCTACTGTACACACTAGTCTAGCAGCCTCCAGAAAACATTATTCATGGCACCTTATTGTTTAATCTTTCATGTGAAAGTGCTGTTTACTCTACACACACACACACACACACACAAGCACACATGCAGAGGTATAACTTCTGTAATCCTTTGGTTCAACCAAAGCAATCAGTGCTTAATGATATCTTGTGACTGAAGTCTCTTTAGGCTTTCCTGTCATACAAACTATCATCTCATTGTGAGATGTGAAAGAGTGACACATGCACATATGCACATACACACACTCACTCTTAATTGTCTCCCATCTGTCACAGAAAATAGCCCTCACCCCTCCTTTTAGAACCCCCGTCTCTCCTCTGGGCAACCTACATGGCAACAGCCATGAGGAGAAAAGAGGTGTGATGTTGTGGACGGATGGATGGATGATAGATGGATGGATGCCCTACAGGGACAAAATATGTTGTCCTTATAAAGACATGATGATCTGTGGCAGCTCATTGTGGGTCTGACACATGAGCAGCCTTCACCTCCATGTCTCTCTCTCACACACATACACACACACACACTCTCTCGACCTTTCAGACACACACGTTTGCCAAAACACCATGTGGCCGCGCAGACGGAGCTCTGACCACGGCCGACACTTCAGTCACACGCATGTCACTTGTGTCGATATTCCGCTTCTCTCCCTTTCTCTTAGTTTCCTTCAACTTCTGTATTCAGAAATTCCTCTTTTCTCTCCTTCCTTGTTCTCCTGCTCCCTCCTTTCACTTCCCTGCTCCCTCTCATCAAATATTCATGAATTTTCTGTTTGCCACACTGCCAGACAGACAGACAGACGTCACACCGGGCACATAATGCATTTACACAAAGATCTTGTTTTTGATGAATTAAATTGTTGGTCAATTGATTCAATTACCAAAAAAAAAAAAAAAAAAAACCCTCTCAAACAAATGATTCTGTTAGTCAGTAAATTAGCCCAATTAGCTAGTTGTTCAGTAGCCATACATTTAGCCAGACAGTCATCAGACGAGTCAGTCTGTTTGTCAGTAAATCTGTCAATCATCCCTGCAGGTGGTGAAGCCAGAAAGAGAATGATATGGGCAGACTGCAAAAAAATAAACATGTTTTTCAGGTGATAACAACCTCGAACCAGAGTGGAATTTTCCAGCGATTCCACAACAATAACACACTGTACAGGCCCACAGTGACTTGTTAAACGATGTAGCTGTGGGACAGACAATTTCACCCTAAAATTATATTCTTAATAGATGACAAACATGTACTGCTGCTAGTTTGTGTTGCTGCTTATTGTTAGATACTCTGGGTGAACATACAGTAATTGATAAAGCTTTGAAATTTGTCATTTCTTTGATTAAAGGACCATACCATCCATTTTGCACGTTTGAGCCTATATGTTCAATTTTCATACATGTAAGGTTATTGACAGTCATTTCTCAAAGGATAAAACCGTATTTCAGCTTTCCTGATATTTTGCAAAATCTCTTACATCTTTCCAAATCAAATATTCAAGCGATACACCCACCATAAAAATCGATGTTTCACCTGCTAATAGATATGCAATCTTATTAAGTCACGGTCATTTAATTTTTTCGATAAGCGCAGGTCTTCTTTTGGGACTATATTCCTTGGTGGAGACATACATTCACTCTGCGCTTTTTATTGCACTTAAAAGCTAAAATTATGTAACCTTGAAAAAAAACCCTGAATATACATGTTGTTCGTAATGATGGATTACCTATCCCAAAAACATTTGAAGTGTCAGCAAGTTGATTTTAATAGCGTACCAGAATGAACTGAAACCAATGGCGGTCTGGAAGGTAGGAAAAATATTTTTTAACTCACAGTTCCAATAGTATAATTTGAGAAATGATAGTCAGTAACATTATGCGTATGAAAATTTAATATATTAGGCTCAAACCTGCAAAATGGGTGGTATGGTCATTTAATATGCCATTTTATCTTCATCAGTGCAACGTATATGCAGCAGAAACAGCTAAGTATTTTGCTGCCACAGACTACGGAGCTGCAGGCGAGAGTCTTCCTCATGTTCTTCTTCATCCAGTCTATAATCTGAGACAGTGACCCACCAAGTCACAACACAGCTTCAACAGCCTGATATAAAACAAACCTTAAATTCTGTCGGAACTTTTGACTCATAAATGTGCCATGGAAGCACATACAGATCTATCAAACCCAAGTATGAAGGCAAGCTAATACTTGAGCTCTTTGAAGGATACCCATACACCCCATCTGCAAGGCCTCACTGAGGTGCTACACTGAGTTTCTATGGTAACCACCGAGATGTCCGTTAAAACAGAGGAAGCGCATGAACATGACAGAGTGGAACGCAGATGCAAGCACATTCACTTTGTTCCTCAATAGTTTACAGTTCAGAAAAGGGGAAGGTGTGTGTGATGAGATTATATTACTTCTGGCTCTGAGTGAGAGGTTGAAAATGACAGGCTGCAGGGTTACGATGAGGACAAGCACACATTGTAAGGTGTATTTCCTTTAAAAAGGGGTTAGTGTTTTGCATCCAAACCACAACCAAAACCCAAAAAAGAGCCTCACTCATGCGTGAGATTGCCTCCACTTCCACATCGCTGAAGGGAATTTGCCGTGTCTGAAGAAAATAGAGCGAAACTGAGCAGCACAAAAACCCTCTGACGTCACGTTGGAATGCATAAACGTGACCCACATATAAGCACGAACATACTCCACTGTTGTAGATGAAGAGCTGATGCAAACACACACAATACACACCCACTTGACTGTGACAGGTCCCGTTGAGTGTCCTAGTCCAATGGTCTGTAGCCAGAGTTTACGCAAGAAGACAAACACCTCCATATCCCAGAGTTCACCCTGTTAAACGAGCCATAGTGAACCTTCACAAATGCCTCTTATCTGGCTCTCATATCAGCCATGTTTTCATAGTGTGTTTACATGTAACACAACGGCTGAAAACCACCGATGTAGTAAATGAGCAGACACATAAAATAATCTAATACAAATATGTCCAACACAAAGATTTGACATGTTTTTTTTTTGTTTTGCTGACAAAGCAGAGCTGCATTATGTATACTTCAATTATCTTATGGTTTATTATCTTTACAGGGTGATTCTAACATTCAGGCATATTAAAAATGTTATTTAAATGATGACAGAATGTTAAAGGACCATACCACCTATTTTGCATGCTTGAGCCTAATATATTCAATTTTCATCCACATAAGGTTACGACAATCATTTCCCAAAGTATACTACTGGAACATTTAGTTAATTTTTTTTTCCTGCTTTCCAGACCACCATTGGTTTCAGTTCATTCAGGTACGCTATTAAAATCAAATTGTTGATACTTTAAACGTTCTTGGGATAGGTAATCCATCATCGCCAACAACACATGTATTCAGGGTTTTTTTCGAAGTTTCTTAAGTTTAGAGTTTAAGTGGAATAAAAAGCAGAGTGAATGTATGTCTCCACCGGGGAATATAGTCCCAAAAGAAAACCTGTGTTTGCTGAAAAATTTAAACAACTGTGACTTCATAAGGCTGCGTAACTATTAGCAGGCGAAACACTGATTTTTAGGGTGGGTGTATCACTCGATTATTTGCTTTTGAAAGATTAAGAGGTCTTCCAAAATATCAGGAAAACTGAAATACAATTTTATTCTTTGAGAAATGATTGTCAGCAACCTTGTGTGTATGAAAATTCAATATATTAGGCTCAAACATGCAAAATGGATGGGTCCTTTAAAATACAGAGGGTGCCGTTTCATCAAGTTCTTCCAATCTGGACTCTTTGTACCGTTAGTTGCGTGAATTTGACATAAATATGCATTTATAAAAAGAAGATTTGGGTTAAAGTGTTAGTTAAAGGGTTACCAGTTAGCATAAAATGCTAACTGGTATTCAACCTATTCGATGACTCATCTGCTTTGTTTCCTAATTGTCATTTAAACAAGCCGCTACCCGATACTGGTGTACAAACGCTGCAAATTCATGCAATTTTTTGCTAGTTTTATGCACTTAAACACATGCCAAATACAAAAGAGCTGAATTAGCCAAGCAGAACAGTGATCACAGATGGGGAACTGGACAAACTTGGAGAGGAAGTATCCTGTATGCTTTCACAGAAACAAAGAGACAAAGTCTGTCAAGGTTGACAGAGGAGGCGATTTTGTTCCACAAAACTCTGCTCAGACAGCAAGCTCCAAGAAAATACTGAGTCAAGGTTGTTCACTGGCCTGGAAATACAACATGCTCCTGAAAAAGTACGAAACAAGTGTTCTTGGACTTTCACAGTGTCGAGACTCACACTGGTGAACTTTAGCTCCCACACCCCCACCCCACCCCACAGTCACAACATACTCTTATCCTCTGGGGAAACAACATCAACAGGCCATGACCCATTTAGAGTTGGGATCCATTGTTTTTTTCTTTTATCAAATTCAGCCTGGGTGATGATATGCAACTGTTAGCCTATAGAGTTTGAGGAAACCTAAACTTGAGGTCTTACGGGCAAAGCTGACACGCAAATGTTTAATTCTCTCTGAGGCAAAACACACTACAGATAAATGCATTATTAGTGTACTGGTTGGGATAAAGGAGTCGGCAAAAAAGGCAAAATAAGCCACAATAGCAGATATATTGTCAAGAGACAGTATAGGATATGATATTTTCAACAACTGTGTTTTAGCTACTGTATTTGCAATCTCTAAAATTATGACATTTGAGTATCCATCCAGAGTTACAGCAGCTGCTGCTCTGTTACATGTTGCAAACAACTGATGACAGGAGGCCTCGGCACAAAGCACGAATAGCGTGACAGCTGTTGATGGTCACCGACATCCAGGATTGAACCTGCAAATCAATTATTTATATATAAGGGCATCAGTGGACAATGCACTTTTCCAACATGGCTCCAGGTCATGCGAGGGGATTTGTTGTGTGAACATGAGTAAAGAAAGAGTAAGCACAGGTCTCACCCTTGGCTCACGTTTCTCAGCTAGTAGATGAATTCTGTGTAGTGAGTGTGTGTGTCTTGTCTGTCACCTCCAGTGGCATGAAAAGCAAAGTTTGGTGGGTGATGGGAGAGAGAGAGACGCATCTGGCTCAATGCGTTCTGCCTTTACCAGATGCTCTTTAAGGGTTCAAACAAGGGTGAGCCCTCAATGGAGGTTCAATGAGCTGGAAGGCTGCAGCTCTCCCACGATTAAGGTGTGTGTGAGTGTGTGTGTGCCTAAAACAACTCTTGGAGGATCTTCATTCTGCATGGCAACAACAGATGGATGGATGATGGATTTGTAACAGCCCAGTGAGCTCTAAGGTTTGGGATTCTAGAGGGAAAATGGGAAGTAACATTAAAATTTATTCATTGCATGATAAAACACACACACACACACATACACACATACACACAATTCAAGTTATACTTCATGGCTCTAATCACTAATGATTACAAATTGAAAACGCATTGGATTATGTCTCATACTGGCTAATCTACTTGCTAAAGTCCTCAAATTTATTTTGAAATAGTTGAATCGAATGTACCTTTTAGCATGTGTGATAACGAAAACAAAAAAACACAATACCATTTCTGGTAGTATTATAAGGTATATTTTTAACATTCAAATTCTAACAGGAAATTTTTGTGGTTTCATTGTGCATGAAAAGACACTTCAGGTCACAGTCAAACCCACAAACTACTCTTTATGCATTTAACATCATGTACATCATGTATGCATCATGTACGCAAAACTAAAGACAACACAGGAAAGTAGAGGACATGAAAAGCTAAAGAATGTGGGTAAAACCTTTCCTTCATCAACAGCTAAAAAGTTGAGCAAAAAGTTTGAAAGCTCAAACATATTGGAACTGTTTTAAGTTCTTTTCTCCCAATTTATTTTACTTCACTATTAACCAGGGTTGGGAGGGTTATTTTAAAAATGTAATCCAGTAGTTAGTAATTACCTACTAAAAACTATAATCTGTAACATCATCCAACTACTCCAATATTAAAGTAATGTAACTCAATTACTTTCCGTTCATTTTTGGATTACTTCAATCAATAAGATGACTTTTATTATTTTATATGGATTTTTATTTAAGTGTATTCTGTGAAACAACAGAACAATGTAAGGTCACCTTAGGAAAGAAAAGGGGGACACGAAAAGAAAATTCAGGCAGTACGCCTTCCATTTCTAAATTAAATTATGGGCTTACAGAATAGTACAGTTAACAAAGCAAAGATAAAATCTGGTCCTTTTACAAAGTAAAAACAAAATGCTCTAAATATTTGTACATGAATTAAGAGCATCCACAGTATCTTTTTTTAACAAATCAGAAGCTTAAAAAAAAAAAAAGACATTAAATGACTGTTACATGTTGCTGCTACCTGCAGTTGTTTCTTTTTTCATTTAATAAATCATCAAACCAACACCATCTCTCTGTGCTTCAATGAGAGACGCTACAATAATAATGATAATTGGTAGTTGTGGTATTGAAATACTGGCTAACGTTAGCTTTGGCTACCTGGTTTCTGTGTAGCTAGCATAGCGGTTGGTCTTAATCTAATCTAGTCTAAATCTGTAATCTGATTACACTTTTTTTTCTCTGTAACTGTCATGGAATACAGTTACATTTTTTTTGTATCATGATTATACTGTATAATGCCGTTACATGTATTCCACTACTACCCAAGTCCACTATTAACGCACTGAATGTTGCCACAGTTTAATATCCAGTCCATCTGTAATGAACATTTCCTGTTGCACACGAATGTCTGCTGCACCTGAAGAGTCAAGCTGTCGATTTGAGATTATGAAAGATAATTTTCTCCCCTCAATTCATCAAAATAATACGTCTGATTAATAATAATACTAATCTCAATATCTAGCAGCATCATCATGGTTATACTTTTAGGAAATATGCAATTTGAGCATACTAACCCAGCAGCTCTGATGTCGCTAAAGTCAACCCAGTTCCTCTGAGTGAGACTTTCTGTATAAACAGAGGGAACTAAAAATCAACATCACTGACTCAAAATAGCCTGTGTTTGGAGTCTCAAGGAAAATGTCTGGCGAGCACCATGAATTGTTGAACTGCACCGTCTCTGACTACCAAGTTTTATTTAAAGCGTCTTACAATACCACAAAAAACATACTTTTTTTTTTGTTGTTGTTTAGACTGCTCCAAAGGATATTAAAACCTCTAACTTTTAGTGAGGCTCCATTTGGGCAGGCGAGGGAAGAATCTGGAGGTGTGTTGGTTTGTCCAACATTGTCTGTGTGTCCGCGACTTCCTCCATCTTTAGATTTCTGCACCTTTTCTGCTTTAGTAATTGCTGTAACTGAACTGAAGAAAGAAATGACTAGTTTTGAAGTCTGCATAATCATCATTCATCAAACATCAGCAACATTAAATTATGAGTGGGTAGAGAGCATGTCTTTTAAAGGATCATACCAGTTATTCTGCATGTATGAGCTCAATAGATGTTGGCTTTTATCACGTCAGCAGATCAGGAAAAGTGACAAATAGAAAAATGTCTGATAGTTAGGAGGAGAAGCTCATTGAGTTTGGTCAGATTCATTTAATGTTGTTGTTGCCGCTGCCAGTTTCATTAATAAGTAAAATCAGGACTTCCTCAATTTTCCCCATCTTTGTTTACACTGCGGAGTGAAATCTGAAGTACTTTTAGTTCTGGTGGAGAACAGGGATGGTTTATGTTTGGCCCTCACATTGCTCCTGAGTGGATACGGTATTTAATCCTATGCCAGCGATTATGTGAGGAACAACACGTGTGTAGAAAATGTGGGTATAAGTATATATGGAGTTAAAGCCAAATATAAACTGGTTTCAGCATTTATGCACTTAGAAACTGCAGACTTGAAATAATATTGGTCACTAAGTAACATATGTCTGTGGTGTGCTCAATTTAAGCCTATTAGCAGTAAGCCTTCCAAAAACATGCTTGGTCTTGTCTTTTTATGCCCATTTTTAAAATCCTTCCACTGTTTTGTCAAAAAAAAAAAAAAAAAAAAAAAAAAAAAAAAGGATCCTTCAAATTGGGTTAAGGGAGCTTGTGTGTCCCTCAGGCTCCATTTGCTGAAGCGAGTGTAACAGCAGGGTGTGTTGGGGGCTGAGTTCAGCTCGAGGGAGGCTGGCTGAGTTTTGTCCTAATATGGACACAGGCTGGGGGGCACGGGGTGTTCTTGAAGGCAGGGGAGAGGTTGGGGTGGTGGGAGGGAGGGGAACCTGCCCACCACCACAATGGCAGCCTTGCCTTGCCCTGCTATCATTTACTTCCAATATTCTTCCGTCTTATCGAGCATTTGAATGTTTCAGTTTACTAACAGTGATCTTTAAAGGACCATACTGGCCATTTCACGTTTGAGTCTAATATATTTAATTTTCATACAGGCTGCATTACTGACAACCATTTCCCAAAGCATAAAACTGTATTTCAGCTTTCCTGATATTTTGCAAAATCTCCTAATCTTTCAAAATCAAATATTCAAACGATACACCCACCTTAAAAATCCATGTTTCTCCTGCTAATATAGTTATGCAGCCTTATGAAGTCATGGTTGTTTAAATTTTTCAATAAACGCAGGTCTTCTTTTGGGACTACTTTTCCTGGTGGAGACTATGCTTTTTATTGTGCTTAAATGCTAAAATTATGTAACTTCGAAAAAACACCTAAATACATGTCTTGTTGTCTTGTTCGTGATAATGGATTACCTATCCCAAGAATGTTTCAAGTATTGAAAAATTTTAATTCCACACCATTTCAGTAGTATGCTTTGGGAAATGATTGTCAGTAATGTTATGTGTATGAAAATGGAATATATTAGGCTCAAACATGCAAAATGGATGGTATATCCTTTAAGAAATCCAAGTCTACAAACTGTAGGTCGCTTTAGGAGTCCCCCCCTCCAAAAAACCTCTTCCAATCCCAATTTTTACTCATTTTGCTCCGACATCCTCTCTCTCGCTCACCACTATACATTACTATCACACACACATGCCTGTGACGCTGAAGCACAGTGAGTCTTCTGCTCAGTAGATGTACTCGGCTCTGTTCAGCAGCTCTGAGAGTCCAGCTGGGCTTGCTGCCTGATTTTACACTTGCTCACAACAAGCTCACCACTATCCCTCCTCCACATCTGGCCTGCGGTCTACAGAGAGGCAAAGGGTGCTGTAACAGCAACAGAAACAAAAACTACTGTTACAGTAGCCAGTCAGAAATCTGTGAAGTCATTAAGAAGGTTTCCTAACTTTTCTGTTCAAAATATACAAAAGAGCTAAAGAGGATGGCGGCGAGGGGCGGCGTCTGTGGATGTGATAAAGTCAGGGAGGCTTCTCTTTTGGGAAAGATAACGCGATAAAGAGAGAGACTAAGTTATAAGGTACATAACAGAGTATGTAAAGCATAGCAGAAGAAATAAATGCAAAAAAGAAAGTATGGAAGTACATAAGAAAGAAAAAGTGAGGGCGTTTGGTATTTGGAGGAGGAGGCAGTTTGGCTGTCTGGACACTACAGCCATGACTGCACAGAGTGGGACTCCAGGCGTAGAAATTCCTCCTACACTGCTGCTCAATGCCACTTCTGTTCTACCAAGCCCTGCATGTCAACAGCATTGTAGATACAAAAAGAGCCGTGTGTGTGCGTGTAAGTGACTTTTGTGTGAAACTAGTACTAGTGACTGTGTATGTGAGAGCATAAAGCAAAACCCACAACTATAGACTCCTTCTATAGTCTGCTGGGTGGAGGCACCCAAGCTAGCCTAGTTCAAGCTAACACCCTAAGCTTATCTGAAGAATTCTAACATCAACACGTTTTCTGACTTGCTGACATGTATGTGCCTCAAATTGATAAATGCTATTATCCAATGCTCCCTCCAACTCCCTGAAATTTATTGTAAGTGTGGGAAGTAAATCAAGTACCACCCTTGATATTTCCACACGCTAAGCTGCAGGACACAAAATGCTGTTTGTGTAGAGAGAGGGGTACTCTCTGGGTAATTTCTATAAAAACAGACACCAAAGCAGAAATTTGGGCATATGGATGCTTCTTAACAAACGTATTTATTATACTGTATTTCTGTAAATGTCAGCTCTACTATGAAGGATCAGAATGATTGTTGGCCTTTACAGAACTTGCAGATCTAAGAACCGATGTAGTCCCTATCATCAGACATCACACAGGGCGAGCAGGATTGTTTTTTGTTTTTTTTTATCCTCATGCTGCTCTCAGGTTGTTACCTTTGGTCTGCTGTTTGCTGCTGTACATGTTGGAATCTCTAAAAGTGAAAGTGTAGCTCAACACACCTTTAATGGCGACTACAGGAGCCTGCAGTGCAAAGTTCAGACAGAACGAGAATGTCTGAGGAAAAAAGGAACTGTGACTGCTGATAGCAACTATAACAGCTTTAAAATATTTAACCTTTTACAAACTGAGATGAGTTTGACAAGGTGTAAATCTGAGGAACCGCTGAATACACAGACACACACATACACAGGCTGCAACTGATCACGCATAATTACCAATTAATTATTTATACTGTAATTTTATAGAACTATGGAAGAGGCTTAAGATCACTTGAAAAGAAGAGAAGAGTTCTGAGAAAAAAAAAAAAAAAGTCAGAATTCTGAGAAAAAAGTCAGAATTCTGAGAAAAAAAAAGTCAGAATTCTGAGATTAAAGTCAGAGCTCTGAGATTGAAGTCTGACTTTAATCTCAGAAGTCTTATTTTATTTCAAGTGGATCTAATCCTCTTCCATATAGAACTGCAGCATGTGATTAACAAATATTCTATTTTCCCTGCAACAGCCCCTGGACCTTATATTAATTATATACAGTAGTAAATTTATCAATACTAACAAGCTATAATAATATCATGATCACAGTATAAAAAGGAGTGTTAGCCATTACGTGTGCCTCCTAAATCAGAGTGAATCAAATTTCACACCATCTGTGATGAAGTGGGTGTTTTCTGGACCAAAAGCATGACTGCTGTCTTTCAAACATCTTGCTCCCACAGACAATTAGCTTGTCATGAATAATAAACATCTGTAAATCTCTGGATTTCTGCAACGTTTAGATCAGTGGGCATGCTGCTCAGTTGCAAAAAAAAAAAAAAAAAAAAAAAAAAATTAATTAATCTGGCAAAAATCCATCTGCCAGCTGCAGAAAGCAGAAAAGTATCCGAATGTAATCTGTGAAAAGTAGCTCTGCATACCATCATGCATGTTTTAACCATCTTATATAATGTAATTTCAAAACAGTTGCACAAAATGAGAGATGACAGGAATCAAAACTGAACAAATTTCAATTTTATCTCATAGTTTCATGCGTTTCAAGCTACATTTCTGAACTGTAACACATTTTGCAAAGCTGTCCAATTTTCTTGTGGCCTAGAAAGTACAACGCTTTGGGCGTTTGTGCATAAATAGACTGCCAAAGCAATAGAGACTGTGAACAAAATCGATAGCACAGATGGCATGCATTTTTAAATAACCATGACTGTTGCACCACTCAGGTTTCCAGAACAACAGGCTACTTATCTGACATAATGCAGCATGAACCCACTTTTAAAAATTAACATCAAAAGTTACAAAAAGGACAAAAAAAAAAAAAAAAAAAAAAAAAAAAAAAAAAAAAAAAAANTAAAAAAAAAAAAAAAAAATTAAATGGTGCTTCTTCCTGGTGTGTTTAAAGGACTATACCACCCATTTTGCATGTTTGAGCCCTAATATATTCAATTTTCCATCCATCCATTTTCTAAACCCGTTTGTCCTGTTGAGGGTCACGGGGGCGCTGGAGCCTATCCCAGCAGTCATAGGGCAAGAGGCGGGATACACCCTGGACAGATCGCCAGTCTATCGCAGGGCTGGAGTTTGCATGTTCTCCCCGTGTCCGCGTGGGTTCCCTCCGGGTACTCCGGCTTCCTCCCACCTCCAAAGACATGCATGTCAGGTGACTTGGGAACTCTAAATTGCCCGTAGGTGTGAATGAGAGCGTGAATATATTCTATTTTCATACACATAAAGTTAATGACAATTATTTCCCAAAGCATACTACTGGAATGGTGAATTAAAAAGAAAAATTCCACCTTCAAGACTCCCATTGGTTTCAGTTCATTCTGGTACGCTATTAAAATCAACTTGTTGATACTTAAAACATTCTTGGGATAGGTAATCCATCATTGCAAACAATGCGTGTATTCAGGTTTTTTTTCCAAGTTACGTAATTTTAGCATTTAAACTCAATAAAAAGCGCTGAGTGAATGTATGTCTCCACCGGGGAATATACTGTAGTCTCAATGAAAACCTGCGTTTATCGAAAAATTTTAACAACTGTGACTTCATAAGGCTGCATAACTATTAGCAGGCGAAACATAAATTTTTAAGGTGCGTGTATCGCTTGAATATTCGATTTTGAAAGATTAAGAGATTTTGCAAAATATCAGGAATGTTGAAATACAGTTTTATCCTTTGGGAAATGATTGTCAGTAACATAACATGTATGAAAATTGAATATANAATACAGTTTTATCCTTTGGGAAATGATTGTCAGTAACATAACATGTATGAAAATTGAATATATTGGTCACAAACATGTAAAATGGCCAGTATGGTCCTTTAAGACACAACAGACCTCAATGCTGAAAGATATGCATCATCAGTTCACTTCAACCTTTCTTTCCTCAGATTAAAGTTTAATGTTTTCTGTTGCAGTGTGTGTTGCAGGAATAAACAGCACTAAGATACAGCAAAGGAAAATACAGTAAGAATAACACTGGATATAATCATAACACAACCGGCAGCGACAAGCTCAGCCTCAGCATGACGGCAGCAAGTGAGAGTATATTGAAAACTTACAGAGAGTTGACAGGATGTGCGTATAAAAATTCAAACGCGAGCAGGAAGTGTGCAGGGTCATACAGTAGAGCAGAGAACACACACGAGTTCTCATACACAGATGAAAGGGTAAAACAGGAAGTTGAAGCAACCTGCTTGATTTGCATGGCCATTTCACTGAGTCGCAGCCGTAGATGATTACATACAAATAATTCCTGAATTGTGGAGGGTCAACAATGAAATTACAAATAAATTACAAAAAATGATCTGATAAATGACTGGAGAACATTTTCCTAGTGAAAACGAGTTAAAAAAAAAACAACTTTTAAGAGATAAACTGTTCGAACAGCTGATTATCAATCTCTTATTGCCAAATACTGAAACTGAAAATGCATATATGTGTGTGTGTGTGTGTGTTGATTTGGCTGGCAGAAAATTACATCTAAAACCATCATTCTGATTCATTTTTATTGATTAACAGCCTTGGGCGATTTGCATCTTGCATCAACATTGTCTGGTCTTCTGGACAAACGAAAATGAAATCATATTGCCAAACATCAAAATGCTAGATTTTATGGAAAATTAAATGGATATATACATAAAGTTAATAATTATTATTATTATTACAATAATTAAATGAACAGTTGCATATGATTTGTAATATTTTCTCCTCTTTAGTTTTTCGCGTTTCCTGTCTTTATCTCTTTCACACTCACTCATACACATTTGAGGCTCTAAAGTCAGTGAGAAGTCTGCTGAATTTTCTGTTCCAGCACAGATGGCAGTATTGGCTGAGTCAGCAATGACTGGTGATCCACTGTAAACTGGATGATTAGTAGCTGGTAACAGGAGGAGAGGAGGACGGGAGGAGGGGAGGAGAGCTGGGAACGAGGAGCCAGGAGTTGAGGAGCTGAGGAGCTCCAACTGTCGACAGTATGTCTGAAATAACAACTTCAGCATCCCTAAGAAGGATGCTGAAATTATGAAAAAAGTAAATGTGTGTTTTGCAGCTTCAGTCTGATACACATCAAACGTGTTGTCTCCACTATTATTGCTTAATCTGAATTCCATTTACTCAGCTTTATTTTTAATTCAATTAATTTAATTTTCCTAAGCAAATTATAGTTTAAAAGGATGACTGAGTGCTTGAAAGTCAAAAATTTGAAGATAAATCTATTCCAGATTTGAAAGCCAATTACCAGTCTCCTGACTGAAACTGACTGATCAACTCTAAGCTTTGAAAATCCCAAAGTACCAAAAATAACCCAGAGTATCAGATCATTGCTGTTCATTTACTGGACACTGATAAAGCACAGAGCTCTGCTGAATTACAAGAATTATAACGAGCCTAACAATTCAACAGGAACGAGAATAATGACTGGAAACACTGATTACGCCATCAAACAAGCAGATAATTGCATTTTTCAAAAATGCTTTGTTTTGTGGTCCCACTCCCACTCTTAGAAACAGCTGCCCTACCTGATGTTGATTAAAAATAGCTCCTATGCCAACTCTGTCATGACTAATTGTAAAAACTTTCTAATTGTTTCATCTCGGTGCAGCAGCAAACTTTATACTACTAATGAACAAGGAAGAAGGAACTACAAATATGTCCAATGCACATAACCAAATGTGATAAAACTTGTAGAACAACCTCAGCTAACGTCAGAAGTAAATGAATGAAATGAGGTTTTAAGCTGCTTGTTCAGGTAATATCCCTACTACAGAGTGCTGAGCTACAAAAAAACCCTCTGGGATTTCTGATTTCATGTCACAAAGAAACCCGTGACTCATCGCTGCTCTGCATCAAACAGTGTTTCTGCAGCAAGCCCTTTCATTTGGAGTTTTACTTCATCCAGCCTGGTGAGAGTTTGAAGCAGCACATTTCAGTTGCCGGTTTTTCTTGTAATGACTGCAGTCATCATGTTTCACACATTAGAAGGCTGCATCACTAGAAATGTGTTTTAGGACACACAATCAAGCCACACTACCCGATGTAGTGAGAATTTAATTCTACGACCAAAAATTCTAACAATAAGTAGAATAATTCCACCAGTAATCACAGTTAGCTGTGTAGTTTTGGTTTACATCTGATGGCAATGCAGTTTTTGTTCTCGGTTTTTGTCTTTGTGTAGGCTGTAGTGGTTAAACTGGAAATTTGACAACCAAATCACTATATATATTAACGCCATGTCTTTGAATGTTGTTTCAGTGCTCTGGTTGTGTGGCCTAACAATGTTAAATAACTACAAATGTAACACAGCTATGCAACACAAATACTTTCCCTTGCTCTTGCCTTAGGCAACCTGCAACATAACAACAGCTTAACAACCACAACGTCAAAACATACCACTGTTCGAGAGGGTGTGAGATATCATATCCTGTTTTTCTGTCATAGACACAAATTGAGCTGAGAAAGAACTGAACTCTGAGACACTAAATTATGATCTAACAGCCACTCCTCCATTAGCACGATGTGTCTGTAAGTTATCTGAACTTCTTACATGGTTTACAAGAGCACAAAACTCAACAGGAACGGAGTAATCATTTTGCATCAGCAGCATGCTCTAACAAAGCATAAGATTCTCAGGTGGCTTTTTTTCACTTAGCAATTAATAAGGTTCAGAATGCCAAAATCCATCAGAACAGCTTCCTCAAACAGAATCTGTGACATGAATGCTAGTGATGATATGAGTGAGCTTACACATGGTGGCCAAAGATACAATGTTCTTTTACAATACTCCTACACATTTGGCATGTCAACACTGCAGTCCAATGCCATCTCATTCTGGAAGATTACTCTTAATGGAAGATTACTGGAAGATTAATCTTAATTTTACCTGTAGCAGGATCTAATAGTACTGCGCTTTGATCTTACCTACATCATTATGAATATTATAGGGCTGATATTTTGGGACTTACTGCTACATGTACTAATCTACAGCCAATTGCTGTGTTCCATTCAATGTTGGTTTTGTGAATTGGGAAAACCTTGAAGAGTTACTAAATCTGAAAGCTCTTTGGAGTTATAGGCTCTTACTGCCTATGTTATATCATATCCAATTCTATATTTTACTGCTTATATACTCAATATAATGCTTTTTTGCCCTGTTTGCTCTTACTGAATAAAAGTGAATACTGTGGCACCACAGCTTGGATAAGTGATGCAAAACTCATGCGAAGCATTTAAACTTCTTCCAGGTTCATCCACAACAGCCATTGTCCAGTGTCACATATTCACAGAATTCAACCAGCATTCCAGAAATGCTGCAATTACAGCCTGGCATACCAACTGAAACAAAACACATAGGAACGTGCACACACACAAACACACACACTGCAGCTGTTGCTGTATGTCCTCTCTAACTTCAGGCGCCATTTCAATGTATGGGAGATGTAATAAAGCACATTCCTTTCACAAAACATGTTAAGCTGGTTTCAAATGTGGGAAATTTAACCATGCCTTTGTATCCTCTCTGAAGAACACATGCATCTATCATCAGGCAAGGACCAACCAATGAATATACAGTATGATGCCTAATGTGCTGAGAAATGCACACTCCAATAAGATCTCACTAGGCAAAATTGAATTGATCATTGGCAGTAAATGTCAAGAAAAGAGGGGGAAAGCAGCTGCTGGTGTCTGACATTTTCAAAAGCAATCTGAGACCAAAAACAGCCAGAACATAAAGATCTGCTACCGGTTTAACAGATTGTGAAATTCACACATCAGAGCAGAAGAACGGAAATAACTAGAATACTTCAAGCTATCCATCTGTCTGTATACAAGCAACTATCAGGTGGTTGTGGTAGTGTTAAGTATGATTAAGCAAAGGCGTCAAATGAGGAAATGCTAATTAAATTGTCGTGGCTAACTTTCAAAAACAAGACACAATAACATTTCACTTCGGGGTATAACTTTATGAGTAGACAGGCGGTTAAGCATGAAAGTAAATTTAGCAACATTTGCTAAAGTGACAACAGGGAAAACTAATGGCTGGAGTAGCTGCTAGTGCTTCAAACGTGCTTGTTAGCCAGTTAGCCAACACTGTTGTGAAGCTTACCCACGTTAACAAACACGTATGAGACTCTAAAAGAAGACACCTTCCGTTATAAAACAGTCTTACAAACACTTGCTAGTGATATTACGTCACTACACACTTATTTGCCCGCTTAAAATTGAAGTTAGCTAGCCGCTCCCCGGCACATCTTCCCCTGTGATCTCGTTTGACAGTCACTGATTCCACGGGTGCACACTATCTGGCACGACACCAGGGGAAGTAAATCCAACTTAGCGCCCACTAAACATGCATAAAAGTTGGTTAAAGCTTAACACTCACCGGTAAGTTTCTCTGGACAGCACTTTTTAGAAGGGGTAAGAGCCGAAGTCGTGGTCCAAACAGTACTTCCACCGACCCTGGCTTCTCTGTCTGTCCCCAGTAGCAACGACAACGACGCTCCTTTCTCTGCTCGTACTCCTCCCTCAGACTACAAGAACGCGCATTAAAAAAATTTGAGGTTCAAGCCCCGCCCATTCTGATTTTTAACTGGTCGATTTTAGGGATAGTACAAAATCAACCAAGTAAATTCACTGTTGTTTTTTTCTTTGTCCAATAATTATACAGGAAACAGTTTCCTCTCTGCAGTAATTGAACTTTACATAGTGCTACACAGATTCAAGTGTAAACTATCTTAATGTCGTTGAGTTTGCACAACATATCACTTAAACAATACTTGCTTTACCTGTGTGCTGTGTATAGTTTCCTTTTTCCTTTAGCTCAGGACACAGATATTCATTTGGAATTCACAGCACAGCAGACTTGTTGCTTGTAAGGGCTGGTGTAAGAATGATGGATGAAGTCAAAGGCATGTTAGAACATTAGTAGGTCTGAAGGACAGCCCACTCCCACAGCTCTCTCTCTCTCTCTGTACAGGTTATGACACATACATATACATGTATACATGCATATATATGTACTTGTAAATATATATATATATACATATGTATATAGCGCAAGGCGGCATTAAGTTTGTCCACTCTCGAATGCTATACGTTCTGTTATCGTATGCCAGTACAATTGTGTCATCTATTCTCAGTGAGGATATTTGTGCTCAAGTTTGTTATATACATATGTACATGTACATATATATACATGTATATGTCTGTCATATCGTTTCTGGGGCTTTCTGGGGCTCAGCCGGTGGGAGACAGGTTTTCTGGAAAAATGCACAAAATTGCCCATCATCCAGGACAGAGAGGCCAAAAACTGTTCAAAATTGCCCGATCTGAGGTGCTCTCTGCCTGGCCAACACAACCCCGGTGGCTCCTGAGGGCTGTAATGCAAAGACACAGGAACCCACATATCCACACACACACACACACACACACACACACACACACACACACANACCCACATATCCACACACACACACACACACACACACACACAAATCCTTTAAGAATGTCAAGGCTTAAGAATCAAGACATGCAGTCTTTTCAGAGCAGGGTCATGTGTCTCGCTGATGCTACAAGTTATTGGCCGAGGATGGAAGTTCATCATTGTCAACTGTGTGGTTCAAGGTATGTACAGGGTAAACACCTCAGGTGGAATATAAGGACCAACCAGAGAGGGGTTAGAGTACGCCCACTGCCTCCACTACAACAGACACTGTACTGTAATGGAATAAAGTTTCCTTTACAGTAACCTTTGTACACCTACCCACACTCACACACACACACACCAGGAAAAATTCACTGTTTAGCTTCCAGCAATTATAACAAGTGTGCTCTAAGAATATATTTTATATCATGTAAGATATGCATGTTCACAAAAGGGAACATTGCAAAGAGTTAACACTTTAGAAATTACAGACTAATTTAAGAAAGCAGTTGCCTGATGTCTACTTTAAATTTGACTTGATTCTGGTTAAAGGTCATTACAAGCCTAAAGACATTTTTATACTGTATGTACCATCCCTGTCTGGCTGTGCTGTTTCTTATGTGTCATATTGCTCTGTTTTTCTTATTATTTTGACATTATTGAAAACATTAGTGATTTGAAAAATGGAGATTATAGAGGATAAGAAAGACCATTCTTTCTTTCAGTGGGTTGCTCCAGTTCGAAAAATTATTATATATCAAATCCTTATAAAATCCTTTTTCCCGTTCAGTTCAAATTTGTCCAAAAGTGACATCTGCTGGTGATTATTGCTAGTTGCCATAACATCATATGGGCCATATAGACCAATCACAAGAAAGCTCATTGTCAGTCTTAAACCCACAGTATTTGTGATAGACATAATTTCTTAAAAAAAAAAAAAAAATNAAAAAAAAAAAAAAAATGAGCAGAGAGGTGGGGCAAATAGGACTATATTGTCACCTTTCACTGTTGTACATTTATTTGGGTACTGCAGAATCATTAAAATCATCAAAGTTTAAACTACAGACAACAAATTATAAACCAAAAAATCTTTTAAAATATGAATACAAAAACAAAATCATTTTTATCCTCTACTGACACTAAAATTATGGAAAAAAAGAAATGCACTCCAATTTCTTTATCGCTCTCTCCCTCCATCCATGAAAACTTCACTCATACATTCCCTAGTTTGAAAAAAAGACAAATATTTACATATTTAAACATAACCTCAAACACAACAACTGAGTTTGACACCTGTCATCTGATATACATCTCCTCCATGCAAATATCATAGCAGGAACTTTGGTTGGCAAATATAAAGTGCTTTTCCATCCAAAAGAATCACTGCTGAAGTTAACGTCAAAGTAATCTTCAGTCACTAGGAGGCAGTATGCGACCAGGCTGCTGGCTCAGCTGATTCTAGGTCTCTTTGCACAGCTAACATAATTTTTCTGAAGGAAATTTACCTTGATGGATCATGCAACGTGTAATTAATCTGCAAAGAAATATGATGTGTTCCATAGTCTGCATGTTTTACTTCAAAATGTACCAAGTTGCATCGTTTAAAATACTTGAAAAATGCTGTATTCTCCTCCACATCCTACCTACTGTATGTAATTCTTCATCATAAACATAGCTCACTGGCTGTGGGTGGACTTCTCTTGCATTCATCTACTGTTTGATAGAATTACAATAGCTTTTTGTTTGCCTTGATAGCTGTGAATTAGTGTAATTGACTGAATTCATCCCTGGCATTACCAACTGGCAGACACTGTTATTTTCAACTGTATGTTAAATATTATATGTTATGTGCTTTAGGGTGATAAGATCAAGAAAGGACAAGGCGTCATGTAATCCCTGAGGATATTGTTTTGCATAATTTCCAGTTACAGATGCAGCACATAAACATCAATGTATGTACGCGCATGTGTGTGTGTGTGTGTGTGAAGCTTATAAAACAGTAGTAGATGTGTTATTTTATGCCATCTCCTAAGGCAATGTGAGGCATGATACAGCAAAAATGCAAAATACTGAGGGATTAGAGAAGAAGTCTGGAAGTTAAAGGAGTGCTGCAGCACAGTATAGCGGCCCTGAGCAGGGACCTGCACTAATTTACGCCAAGATGGGATTGAAAACGTACTTGTGATGTAGCAACTGATTGTCTCCAAGATGTGATTTCACCTGATTGATGTAATTTCATGTATGCTTTTATGCTGCAAGCTGACGGCATAAAAGCATACATGAAATAACACACACATCTGGGTCTAAGAGGATGAAAAAATATTGTTCACAATTTACTTGGCTGAATGCTGGCTCATCTTACTAACAGGTGCATGGAGTACCTTGTCTTCTCAGAAATACATTCACACCTTATGTCTATTAGTTTTTCTTGTCAATTAGTGGGTAATATTGTTACCGTGTGATTCTCAGTCACTTCCCCTTTTCCTGGGCTTAGATCCTTTCAAACGCTGTTTATCTTTCAAACAAAAGGGAAAATGTTGAGTGATATGTCAACATTTCCATTTTTGTGGGTCAGAATCTAAATGCTGCCAGAACAGATGTGAGCATGCATGGCTTCTAAATGTCACTGCTGCTATTTGATGAAAAGGCTTTTTGTTGCCAGGTGGAACAGGCAATGTGTCGATGTGTGGTTGCTACTCTGTCATACTGTAACCTCCCTGCAGAGAACACCATCCAAATGTCAGCATCCGCTCACTCCGTCGTGGAAACACCAGGCTCTGCGTGGCACAATGCAAGTTGTCCCCATTATTCCATCTTAACACTTGACAAAACTATTCCCCTTATTTTGCACTTTCATGAGTTTCATATCTGTAAACTTACCACAGGGAGGAATATGCCAGTTCAGGAAATAAATCTCACTGTCCTGAGGATGCTCCTGGCCTTGCTGGAGGCGCTCTCAGTCTCTGCTGTGCACAGCTCCCAATTTCGCTTGTATGCTGACAGAGACTATTCACCGCAGCCTCCTCTGCAGGCTGCCCAAATGTTTAAGAGATACCACCAAGGCTTTATAATGTTCCAGCAAACTCCCAGCTATTTGAGGGAAGTGATGTCTTGAACTAAAAAGCTGTTTGAATCTTGCCAACACTAAAAGCAGGCAGTGCTGCTCAGCAACACCCTGCACCTCACAATGTTGTCAAACTAATTGGCTTCTGTTGTCAGAGCATGGCACGCACACACACACACACACACACACACACACACACACACACACACACACGTCTTGATAGTAAACAGCAAACTGCTTTTCTCAGATCTGCCAGGCTCTTCAGACTTTGGAGCACTTGTTGGAACTTTCTGGGCATTTTCATCTAATTAACTTGGTCATAACCCCCTTTCTCTCCCTGATGCCGCCTCCTCCTCCTTGTCCCTATTCCCTTGCAGCTCCCTGACTCATTATCAAAGCTGATAATGATTCAGCATTTGATGCTACTTGCTCTTTATCATGTTTGCATTATTCTCTCCCTCCTTCTTTCCTCTCTTTTCCGTCTCCTCCCTTTGCATACCTCCCTGTAAATATAGCGCTGAGCTGCCAATGAATACAGCATCTCAGAGGCACTGGGCGACTGTCTAGAAAGGATTCCAGGGTTATTGATGGCAGCAACATCTTCTTTTGTGTCACGATCGATGGCCAGAGGTCCATGGTTGAATTATGGGAGTGAACATCCCAGAGCAGAGAATAGCTGCAGCAGCTATGAGGAGACTGACTGATTAATGTGTGTGAGAGAGAGAAAAACAGAGAGGGAATTCGAGAAATCATTTGAAAGAGAAAATCAGAATCAACACTTTAACCTTCAGTATTTAAGCTACTGAGCACCCAAACCCAGAGATCATCAGGTTAGTGTGGGTTTGAATTTTCAGTCTGAGCACAAAGTTTTAGTGAGCTTGCACAAATTACAAATAATTCTCTTATGTAAATTGATAATAACTGTCAGGACGGCTCCAGGACGCTCTTAGTTTTCTTATTGTCTTTGCTTTTATTTTCACCTTGT
>VXCM01006857.1:90790-114755 GCA_014773175.1 Lucifuga dentata | reverse complement strand
ACAACAATAATAATCTCATATTCTAATACTTAACCCTGTTCTCCTTAAATAATGAAACAAAAAAGAATAACATAAAGCCCATGAGCTTTGTTGTAACATATCTTTCAGATTAAATTTTCTAACAGGCTCTCTTCTTCTTCTGATGAATTTCTGGCAGGCTGGGCTGTTTAGCTGTTAGCATAATGCTGTACTCTGACGACGTAGGCCAAGGCCAGCTAGAAGGCTCTGATGTATAAAAGAATACGCCCAACATGGCAAACTCAAAATCTGATTAGTTAAAATATATGACAATCAACAACATAATCCCATTTGCTTGAATAGCAGAGGAGATTCACTGGAGATTCTGAGGGCCTCAGGCTAGATTTTTTTACCCGGAGACAGCACAGGTGGAAAATCTGATTGGATAAAAACTCTAAATTATATGAGCTGTGCTGGAAGCAGCGAAACTGAGGGAAAGAGTAACAATGAAATTATGTTAATAACAAAACTGATGGGAATGAACTTTGTAAAATACATATAACATTAATAAAATATATATTAAATTATAAAAACATAATTTGATGATTCTGACAATCTCTAGGCCAGCAGAGAAGGCCTTGCTGGCCCTGACCGCACACCACTGCCATGTAGATTCTTAGAAAGAATACCAAGCATACAGAGACCTGGACTCTCAGTTAAACTAACCTGTAACACCTTACTTACAAAGGGATAATATTTTTCCAAAGATCCTAAACCTTCTCACATTATAGAACATATGCATCATGGTCCCTGCTTCCTTTAAACAGCACCAGCATATATCATCATCTCTTAGTTTAAGCTTGGTGTCCGGTAACAACGATTTAAAATCTTATAATTGATCAGTTGTGACTGAGCTTCTCTTGCAAAAACATGCCAACATGGTATGATGTTGTGCCATGTTTCTCTTTTGATTTGTTCCCCAATGTCCTTCTCTCAGGCCATTTTAAGCCCCTCAAGCTTGGCTGTATTTGCTTTTCTAATAAGATTATAGAAAATAGAGCTACCATGTCTTCTATGGCGTACCTGTTTTACCAGAGTTTGAATTTCAGTTACTGGAGTAGGCCCAGTTTTATTGTTGAAAGGAGACAATGTCTTAGCTGAAGATATTTCCAGAAATCTGATCAAGTTATATTTTTGTTTAAGATATTCAAAAGAAACAATATGACCACCTTCATATAGATCACCTAGATGTAGAAGCCCAGCCTTAGCTCAGTAATACCAGCAGAATGGCCTGCAATTCTAATTTTTGCATTATGCCATACAGATGAGTCAGTTGTCAGACATGAATTACTTCCAGGATGATGTGAAACATTTTCCAGCTTTCTCTTAAAAACTTGAAGACTGGATTAACTTTAAAGGTTTTCTACTAATGAGAATCCAGCAGAGCTTCTTTCACAACTTCAACAACTGCATGATGCTCATCTCTCTCTCTCTCTCTCTCGACCAGGTGGGGTTCATCTCTTTGTGCCAGACAGTCTCGTCTCTCACAACAAGCAGCATCTGGCAACTTGCAGCTCATAACACACACATGTCCACTGCATGCAGACAGCTAATGTTCACTGCACGCACACACACACACACACACACACACACACACACACACACACACACACACACACACACAAAGGCTTTAATCAACTCAAAAGCTTCCAGCTGACTGGTACACAGGAAGTCAGATGAATTCACACACTCATCCGTCTTCCTCGCTGCTCTCTCTCTCTCTCTCTCTCTCTCTCTCTCTCACACACACACACACACACACACACACACACACATGCTCCTCATGAGCATTTGGCCAAGCATCTGCCCTTTTCTTTGTGTAGGAGCCAATAAACTGAAAGCAGAAAGCATGGCTGTGTTTCCTCACTGCTCATTGGTCAGCAGATTGGAATCCCTTCATCAACAACCGAGTCCATCATTTCCATCTTAATCCTCAAAACTTTACTACTGAAATGTTTTGGGTTACTTTAAAGGTCAGGTTTGGAGAGGGTGAGGTTCATTTTTTCAAG
Organism: Lucifuga dentata; assembly: GCA_014773175.1. NCBI lineage: Eukaryota > Metazoa > Chordata > Actinopteri > Ophidiiformes > Bythitidae > Lucifuga > Lucifuga dentata. The sequence continues at coordinate 112,728 of VXCM01006857.1, read as the reverse complement.
CAGCTGCAGGAAGAGTTGCAGGGTCTTTGTGCATCTTTCCTGCTATGAAGCTCAGGAGAAATGATAGGAATTATGACCAAACACACCATGTTTAACAGTCTAGTGTTAGGACTTGTAGTTGAGGAAAACATCAGGATGGTATGGCAGAAACATTCATTTATTTGCAGTTTTTCCTCCATTGTTTGAATTCAAGCTGTATTCACATGTTGAGGGTGTGCGGTAGACAGAAAACTGGTTGTTCCATTCTTTTCAATGAGAGGATGTCGGAAAACTCAGCTGCCGCTAGCAGTGAGAGCAGCACATCACACGACCAGACGGAATGTGCTGTCAAAAGTTAAAAATTTTTCAATTTTTTCTGCTTCCCGCAGCAGCAAAGACAAATCAGATGTTGATATTCTTGGTCAAAAATGGACAGCTGAGTTGTCGACAGTCTGAAATATCTTCTGAATCTCTTCATCCATCCTCAGGTCTTGAATTTACTGATGGATTTTTTTTTCCAGCAGTTTGCATTCCTGTAAAATGGGATGAACCCACATGAGTCTGTCTGCCTTTTCTGTCAGTCCTTTAAATGAGAGTATAAAAAGACCAGAGCCAGAGCTTCCCTTTCCTGTTTTATAAAAAATATTGTGCAATATTATAAAATGCTATTGCATCCTCCAATATTGATTTGCAATTGCATTCCGCCAGTTACCAATGATAACAGTTCAGTGTCTGTTGTTGCCTGCCGTCTGGTGCTGCGTTCAGCTGCTGTCATTGGTAGGGCAGTTTTTCTACCATCAACATGTGAATGCAGCATCAGTGTTGCTGACTGTGTTCAAACACTGCAAACACATTGAACGCCTCATGATTTCTGGCTTTCTTCACTTTTCAAACATTTTGCGCACACAGGTGTTGAGTACAGATTTCACCTGAGAGTCATAAAGATTTCCCAGCGCAGAGAAATCTGCTGCATCTCTGTCGGCTCAGTTACCATCAGTGAAAATGCAGCGTTCCAGAGCTTTCCGTTCGCTGAAGTGTTCGAGCCAGAGAAGATGGAAGCTGGAGGATTGTTAGTGCTGGAATCAGTCAACAGTTTTCACATCCTGAGCAGACACTGGAAATACTTTTACTGTATAAACAATTTTTATGCTGCGTTCCAGACAACTCAGAACTCCATAACTTCCAACGTCCTACTTGAAAAAATGTGTTGGAACAGCACTTGAACTCAGAGCTCCAACATGGAAACTCAAATCAAATCCATCTACCCTGAGTTCATGAAGATGGTGTCACTAAACATGGCGGTGCCTAGGAAGAGAACTTTGTGAATGTAAATAACTGGTAATGATGATTATTATCATATTAGCATATTATTAATGTTAATATGATAATTATTGGCATATTAATGGTAATAATTATCATATTATTAGCATTGACCAAATACAGTCATTTTTGTTGCATGACATTGAAATAAAAAGGTCAGAATATGTTTCTATTTATCTATATTTCTTAGAATGAAAGTTTATTTCTCAGCACAGATGATACTGGGATTAGTAACCAACACGCATACAGCGAGCAGAAAAATAGACACATTCATTTTAATAAATTCCAACCAAACAGTCCGAAATAAACATTACTTTAGTTAGTTGAGTTAGTATTTATTGGCATTCAGCCATGTGTTTTGTATACATCTGGCACTGTGGGTGCTGGAATGCTTTAAGTCAGAAGTTAGAATTTTCACTGGGAAATTCCAGCTTCCCATTTTGAATGAACCTTGAGAACTTCCTCCTTGATACGAGCTCCTCCTCAGCTGTGACTTCGCACAGAGTGAGCGGGTTGTTTGGGAGCGAGTCACACTCCCCAAAGCAGAAAAAAGACCAGAATGTAATACAGACAGTTTATGTGTTTAGGAGGAAAAAAAAAATATATTAGTATAATAATTTCATTGAACAGGCTCACTGCTATATTTCTACGCTCTCTCCATCAAAACTGAGAACAAAACGTTCAAAGTTTTGGTTTCTAGTGTGACAAGGTATTCAGGGTGATATAGCAAACTGTAGTTCAGTAGAAAATCAATAGGTTTTAGACTTTTAATTCTCGACTTTTCCTTTATGATGCTGGTTGTGTGTTTTCTTTTAGTGCTAAAATGCTTTTCAAGTATGCAAATATATTAAAGATGGTTTGACTGAGATGCTCAGGGTTTGAACTCTTGACCCCCGTAATATATTTGTTACATAAGAGGGTTATATAGATAAATTTTATAGACAAATGTGAAGATATCCAGTTTCATAATGGTTAAACCCTCAATATCCTGAAAAGCAACATCAGCTCCTGAAGCTTTTCACTTCTGGCGAGCAAACAGAATGGAGTCTGTGTTCAGGGTGAACGGGGTTGTCAGTTTGACCACATGGCACTGTGTGGGAGTACAACAGCCTGCTGTGTATGTGTGTGTGTGTGTGTGTGTGTGTGTGTTTGTGTGTGTGTGCGTGCGTGCGTGCGTGTGACCCTCAAGCAGACAGTAGGAATGTGTCAGCCCAGTGATGAATGAAGCCACAGAGCCCTGTGGACGAGCTGCACCATGGGGCTCACCTGCACCACGGGGCTCACCTGCCTTCAGGCAGAGTCAGAGTCCACCATGAGGTTCACGTCCTGCTGCCAGAGCTGCTCGCTTTTAATGAGAAAGATGGATGCTGCTGCACTGCGAAAGTTCATTTTGTGGTATTTGTCTGTTGTGAGTTTTCATTTTCATTCAGTCTGTATCACTCACTTTAAACATGGCACTAAACGCTCAGATTAACCAGCCTGGCTGATGGAAGCGAACGTCCCATCGTGCATCAGTGCATTTTGTGAAGATTCAAGATTTAAGATTCAAGTAATTTGTCATCTGCACAGAATAATAGAATCAGAACTGTTCCACTAATGTTACACACTTTGTACACACTAGTAAGGAGGGAAAATATAAAAATCTAAGAGTAAAAAAGACAATGGCTACAAAGGCACACATAAAAATATAAATATTAAATTTATGTAAAGGTAAAAACCAAAGTAAAGCAAAAATGTGATGAGACAAAATATGAAATACAAAGTAATAGAAGAATGTAAAGTAGTGAAATAGAAATATAAAATAAGTAGTATAAAATTTAAATAACCAATATTGCACAGAAAAAAAAAAAGACTTGGGGAGTAACGGAATACATGTAAAAGTGTTATACTGTATAATCAAGATCCAAAAAANAAAAAAAAAAAAAAAAAGTAACTGTGTTCCATTACAGTTACAGAGAAAGAGAGAGAAAAAAAGATGTAATCTGATTACTAATACATTAATAAAAATGGGAGGATTACACTTGTAAAATGATTAAGGATGAGTCTCAGCCAAGCACACGCATGCACACATAAGACTTCTCTCTGGCTCTCATCTCCACTGATCCACAGCGAATGTTTACCAGCATCACTGTGGGCGCCAGTGAAAAAAATGCCTTCACCGCTCGAAATTTCACCACTACTTTGTCTTTCAGGCAGAGAAGGCAATAACATCAGTGAAATTTATGCCTTCCAGCTGTGGAAATACTGTCAGCAGCCAAAAATCCAGAAACATTTGCAGGTAAAACCAACCTACCGCTATGCTAGCTACACAGAAACCAGCTAGCCAAAGCTAACATTAGCCAGCTTTTCAACACCATACAACAACAACTACTACTACTACTACTACTATTACTACTACTATTACTATACTACTACTACTACTTATTATTATTATTATTATTATTATTATTATTATTATTATTATTATAACCAGTGATCTAATTATTGAATGCAGCAAAATAAAGAGTTAAAGGATAATACCGGTGATGCATGTTTAACTCTAATACAGTGCACACACGTTATGCTGCTGACAATCATCTTCTGAAACATACTCTTGGAGAGGTAAATATTAGAATTTTATTTATTTTTTCTAGCTTCCAGACTGTCGTTGGTTTCATTCCAGTACACTAAAAGTCAACTTGTAGAGACTCAAATTGTGTTTGGGATCAATAATGAGCAAACACAACATTTATTACTTTTTTTTTTTTTTTTNTTTTTTTTTTTTTTTTTCTTTAAGTAACTTTATTTCACCAATCCAACCTGGAGCTGCACAGGCAACACAGTCCCACAGAGAAGTTAAAAGGACTGGGTCTGTTACAAACTTTGTTGATTTGAGAGAAAATGCTGTGGGTGTTCTTAATCCATGTACCAAAAAATCAGAGCATTTTGTTTTTAGAAGAAGCAGATTTTTTTTTTTTTTTTANATTTTTTTTTTTTTTTTAATTTGTTTTAACTGTATTGTTCTGTGTGTGCCTATAATTTAATTTGGAAATGGAAGGTCTACTGCCTGAATTTTCATTCCATGCCCCCATTTTCTTTCCTAAGGTTATCTTACATTGTCCTGTCATTTTACAGAATACACTTAAATGAAAGTCTATATATGAAAAAGTCATCTTATTGATATATTGTATATAAAATGTGAACATTTTGGACAGAGAGGATGGTTGGTTGAGAGAGGAGTAAAGGAGGCCATTTATGTTCATGTAGAGAGACCTTCCCTCAACAGAAATGGAGNTGAGAGAGGAGTAAAGGAGGCCATTTATGTTCATGTAGAGAGACCTTCCCTCAACAGAAATGGAGGTCTCAGGTATAATACCACCACCTACAGTGTACAGCTGTCTTCCCTTTCAAAGAAATTTGGGGACAGGTCCTGCATCCAACCAGGGGACCATGACAAATTAGAAGTTTAAAATTATTATTTGAAATTCATTCATTGTTTGAAATTTGAACAATGCATTTTACTGCACACATTATTCAAAAAAATATGAATAATTACCTGTTTATTTGGAATTGAAGGTTTGTTGTGATTTGACACCATAGTTACTGTAGTCACTGGAGGTTTAACTTCCTTCTGTTCATTCATTTCTGACTAACAAAGCCATTTGGATGAATAGTGAAACGTTTCAGAATTAAAAACTTGAATCCAGTTGATCTGACTCAATTTTCATACAGTATATTTGGCACTGATGTAATCCAAAAGTAGGAAAATAATCAAGTCACATTACTTTAATATTGTGATAGTTGGATTACATTACTGATTACATTTGTAATCAGGGAATTAGTAACTATCAGATTACATTTTCAAAGTAAACCTCCCAACGTTGCACAGAACATATCATAGAAAATAACAGGAGCTCTGGTACTCAGAGAGCAGTGAAGTGTCCTGACTGGATGGAAGCTTTCTGTCTCAGGTTCTCAGCACATGCTGCAGAGCTGAAACACAAAGTGAAGCACACTGTTCTGATGCTCTACACGGTGCAACTTCTTTAGCCTCCTGAGGAAGAAGACGGGTTAGCGAGCAGTTCAGGCCACAGAGTCTGTGTTACAGTCTAGGTTAGATCCGTGGAGAAGTGCACACCAACCAATTTAAAACTGTTGACCCTCTCCACCTCAGTTCCATTGATGTGAATGGGGGCCTGATCGCCCTCCTGTAGCTTCCTGCTTCCACCATCATCTCTTTTGTCTTTCTGACATTGACAGAGAGGTTGTTTTCATGGCACCACGTCACCAGGACTTCAACCTCTTGCCTGTAGGCTGATTCTTCACAGTAGGTGAGGCAGAGGATGGTCGCGTCATCTGCAAATTTGGTGAAAGTGTTGGTGCTTTGCATTGTGGCACAGTCATGAATGAACAGGAGAGGGCTGAGCACACAGCCCTGAGGGACTCCAGAGCCCAGGGTGTCTGTTCAAAGCAGTTCACGACTACCAGATTAAGTGCAATGGGACAGCCATCCAAGCTGCTGATGCTGGACTTCTTGGGCACTGAACAGTTGTGGTCTTCCTGAGGCAGGTGGATCAAAGGACAGGTTGAAGATGACACAGAAGATCTCCATCAGCTGATCTGTACAAGCTGTGAGGGCCCAGCCTGGGAGGCCATCAGGCCCTGGAGCTTTGCGGGGTTGAACTTACCTTGGCCAGAGCCAGCTTGAGTGGTCTGTGCTGGCTAGTGTGAGCGAACACCGTGGGGAGGGTTTCTTCACCAAAACCACCAAAGATGGGGTTGAGCTGGTCTGTTAGCGAGCAGATGGTCTGCACGTCACTGATGCCTCTTCCTTTGCTGTCTGATTCTCTCAGTCCACTTGTCTGAGTCTGAGTCACGGTGTCTGCTTCCACCACGTCCCCATCCTCCCTCATGGCCAGCGTGCTCATCAGAATACTGACATCTTACTGTATGTGTGTGTGTGATTCTACAGGGGCACTTTGAGGCATGAAAGATAAGTTTTAATATTTTTTTTTAATTTTCAGCATACTTGTGTACCATATATACTGGAGTCTAAGCCAAGTTTTTATTGTCAAATTTCACAAAGCAAATCTGGGGGTCAGCTTATACATGAGAAATTCAAATTTGATCCCAGAGAAGAAAATTTCCAGGGGTGGAAATACTACCCATTATCACTACCCATGGAAAATAGTTTAAATCATACCTTAGAATGAGATATTTCCTGACTAAATCAGTGCATTTTGCAGCAGCCAGTAAGCTCTGCTGTGATTGGTCAGTTACGGTAATCAGCTGCTGAAATAAATATCATGTTTACCAGTACTGGTACATGGATTATTTTCAGAAAATCACAGGAATACAATATACAGAAAATCAGAATACCCAGAAAAACAGGTAATTTGCTAAATAAATAAATTGATGGAACAACATCAGAGGGTCGGCTTATGTACGGGTTTCTTTACAAATTTAAATTTGCAGGTCCAAATCAGGGGGTCGGCTTTTACATGAGACTGGCTTATACTTGAGTGTATACAGTAATTGAAACAATAAAGTTTTTAAAAATCATAACATTGAGAGTACAGAATTTTTATTTTTTTCAAAAATTTGTCAAAATTTTGTGAGTCATTTCCCTGACAAGCTGCAAAAATACAAATAAATAAACCAAAAATGCTTATAATGGTTAAAAAAAAAAAAAAAAAAAAAGTATTCTTAAATAATATTTTTAGGTATTAATTGTGATTCCTTGAAGGTGCAATAACTCTGAATTCCAAACAGGTCAGTATAACAAAACACTTGAAACTACAAAATTAATACCTTTAATAAAATGTATTGAGGACATCAACACGCACAAAGAGGAATAAACACCAACGCACTGACTCTGGCCCAAAGGCTGCTGGGATAGATTTCCTCTCCCCATCATCCTGCCCAGGATAAGCAGGAAAAACAATGGAAAGATAGAAAGTTTATCAGACAAAATCCCTACTTTTCTCCTAAACTGAGCTATAAGCTACACAAATTAAACTAAAATAGATTTCTAACAAAAAAAATAAGTTGAAATAATTCAGTGGTTGGATCATGAAGGCTTGGTGGGATTGGAGATCACTGGTGGTTTAGGCTCAGCTGGGGGTCTCATGGCTTCTGGAATGTTCCAAATATGGACACACACGTGCATGCACAGGCGCGCATACACACACACACACACACAGAGCCCCAGGACAAATTCCCTATCTGTGGAGTGTGTAGGGATGCTGACATGTGGAGCAGGCCTGGCATGTGTGTGTGTGTGTGTGTGTGTGTGTGTGTGTGTGTGTGTGTGTGTGTGTGTGTGTATGTGCATGCGTGCGTGCGTGCATGCGTGTGTGTGTGTGTGTAGGGGGTCAGAATGTTAAAAGTTGCAGGGAGGACAGGCAGAGGTGTTGCCGCATCTCGTCTGCAGCGCTGCATGGTGGGAAATTTGAGACAGGAGGAGAAAGACAGAGAGAGGTCAGCTTGTCATCACCATCATGTGGGTTATCTGAGATGGGGGAGGGGAGGGGTTNACAGAGAGAGGTCAGCTTGTCATCACCATCATGTGGGTTATCTGAGATGGGGGAGGGGAGGGGTTGGAGGGTGGTGTCAGTGAAGAAAGAAACTGGCAGGATGAAGACGGAATCAGAGACATGACTGAGGAAGAGCGATGGAGTAGGATGAGGATGGTTAATGTATGTCTGGTGGGACAGCATGTTTCTATTTAAGTTAGTTATTTACCATGTGCAGCCCATGCTGAACCTCATGTATTTTTTTTTTTAATTTTTATTTTTTAGATTTGTCATTGTGTCATTATTGTATTCTTGTTTGAATGCTTTTTTCTTGCCTTAGATGAGTTGTAGATGCTTTCAGGCTGTTATTTCTGAATTCTAATAAAGATTTACTTATCAGAGGTCAGAAAGTATATTTGTTCCCTCTGCTGTCAACAGACTAACATGATGAGAGTGCATAACAAACACAACTAAACATAACTAACAGACAGAAATAAAGATTAGTGGACATCTGAACCCACACACACACACACACACACACACACACACACACACACACACCTGGTTAAGCAGTATGTGCTGGGTCAGGTGTTGTCGAGACAAATGTCAAGAATCTCTTGGCCTCACCTCACTGTGACCCAAATAAAGGTCAACAGAGGTCAATGAAATCTGACCCCCTAGTAGTTGAGCTATCTCTGTAGACACACACACACCCTCACACACACAGAGAGATGCAGGGTGCTGTTGATGGTGTCAGATCAGGGTGTCAGAGCGACCTGTTAAAGAAGACAAACAGGCTCAGCATTTCAGTTACAAACTACAACTAAACACTATGAAAAATCGCCCTATAAAGACAGAATCTCTGTCTGTGGCACCAACATCTCTAGAATCCGGTTCTGTATGAAGCTGATATTCAGCAGGTTTATTGTTCAGGACCCAAGGATGTGCAGTGTCACGTGAAGTTGTTTGGATGAGTGGTTCTCAAATTGAGCTGTCCTGGTAAGAAGTAGTCCACGCGGCAGGATACGCTCCAGGCGTGGCAGCATACACTCTGGTCCAGTGTCGCGGTCTCAACCCGACCCCGTACAGCAAACAAAGCTAGCTCACGAGGACGTGTAGAAGTTGTTTGAGAAGTTGAAGTTGTTTTGAGGGTGATGTGCAGGTAAAAAGTAGNCGAGGACGTGTAGAAGTTGTTTGAGAAGTTGAAGTTGTTTTGAGGGTGATGTGCAGGTAAAAAGTAGTTATGTTTCACTATATTGGAAGCTGAGCTAACAATAGCTAATAATGCTACCAGGAGATAATGCTATTGTTAGCAAACCACACTAGCACTGCCAACCTACGATAGCCATGCTCCTACTGAAAGCCACCAAACGAAACTATGCTAACAGCATATTATCTACAGTTACAGATCAATAGTTAGTTGTTGAACACTGAAGGGAAATGGAGTTAGAAGAGTTTATGAAGTTCTAGCTTTGTATGAAGGGAACAGCGGAGCACACCTTAAAGTCCAACACGTTTCCAACATTTTGAACGGGCACTACATTATTATTATAATTATTATTATTGATAAAGACAGCTTCTTTGTCTGTCTGTGGCACCAGCATCTCTAGAACCCGGCACTGTGAAATTGAAATTCAGCAGGTATAATGATCAGGACCCAAGACGTGCAGCGTCATGTGTGAAGCTGTTTGGATGAGCGGTTCTGGAATCGAGCGGTGCCAGTAAAAAGACAAGATTGTTGTGATGAAAGCAGCTTTTTTTTGGTTTTGTTTTGTGAAATCACCTCTCTGTATCTGATACATCCTCACTACAAGGACGAGGAGAAGGTGGGACCTCTGCACAGAATGGACATAACAGCACCAGGATTCAAACCTATGATCTTCTTACAGTGGTGGTATCCATGTGCTTCCCTTAAGAGAAGAAGAGCAGACATTACAATAATAATAACATAACATATTATTATTATAGGACTTACAGTAAATACTTATTAATTCATCTTCTTCTTAATTACTTTTGTTCATAAAAACGTAAAATTTATCCAGATCCGGACCAAATTGTGACTATAGTATTGATAGTCTGTCATAAAATAAATATGCATGATTTGTTTCATTAGGAATTTTGTATTATTTTAAAAATTAAATACTAAATAAAAAAAATCACAAAATGCCATATGTCCCAATGTTAAAATAATAATAATAAAAATAAGAATAATAATAAAAGAATCCTGTTCATCTGCCCCTGGATCTGGATCAGCTCCAAATCTAATTTGTTCTCCCCTGGGCCATGCGCCAACCTTCCACCAAGCTTCATCAAAACTGGTTGAGAACTTAAAACAACAAATAAACAAACAAACAACAAACAGAGGAAGGTGAAAGCGTGACCTCATTGGCAGAGGTAATGATTACAGTCCACAGCTCAATGACACTCATGAGAGAGAGAGAGAGAGAGCAAGTCTGCTGTGTTTCTTCAGACTGATGTTAGTCCTGTTCTGCTAGTTTGATCGCCATGCAGGAAAAGTTAAATCTTTTTTTTCTTTTCCTAAAAAAAAAAAAAGGNCCTAAAAAAAAAAAAAGGTAGGTCAAAAAAGGTCAAAGTGCATGATGCACTTATGGATGACTCATTTTTATATCACTGAATGACATTTTTTTGAGTAATTATTTAATATCTATCTATCTATCTATCTATCTATCTATCTATCTATCTATCTATCTATCTTAAACTCTTTGTTTATATAACTCTCAGGCTATAGTACGTCTGTATGCATGAGCTCCTATTTTCCCAAAAATCGGTATCTGTGGTACCAACGTTAGTCTCTATGGTTTTATTTTCAACTTACATAAACATTTTTAGTTTTGTATTTCTGCATTTTATAATTTTCATTTTGTTGCTGAGTATGATTTTTTTTTTTTTTTTTTTTTTTTACTTTTGTCAGGTAAAAACATCTACAGCACCACTGGCCATGTGAATCATTACATATTTGTCAGGCACAGCTCATGTTTCTTCTTTTCCTCTTTTTTTCCTTTGTATTTTTTTTAGGCTGTAATGCTGTTAAAGGCTGAATTGCTTTCCTTTTTTAACTTTTTTAAAATTATTTCATTTATTATTATTGGAAAATGACAGTGCAAAAGACAAACAGACAAAGAAAAGAAAAAAAGAAAAGGAAGGAAGAGAGGAAAGGAAAATAGATGAAAAATAGATGACAATGTTGTTTGAACTTTAGCCTCTGCTGTTGAATGGAAGGAATGGATATCTCTCTCTCTCTCTCTCTCTCTCTCTCTCTCTCTCTCTCTCACCCCTCTCTCTCTATATTCAAATATGCTTTTTTTGCTCAAATGATATTGACCATTGTTGCCAAAGCAAGCAAACACAAACAACATGACGATAAAAATGAAAACATACACAAACCAAACACTGTCTGACCTCATGTTAAATAAATGATTAATGTCTTCATTTTCTGCCAAATATGGATTTTCTGACTGACAGAGAAGGTTGTTACTGTTGATTTTTCAATAACCTGAAGTCATAATAAAACAAGTAAAACAAGTTGACCTTTAATCTACAAATCAACCAGACTTCATACACTCAGCACATCTCCAAAAACTGCTGTTATAGAAACCAATTCAGATACATTGAATATAAATGGTTAAAGGACCATACCATCCATTTTGCATGTTTGAGCCTAATATGTTCAATTTTCATCACAATCATTTCCCAAACGATAAAACCGTATTTCAGCTTTCCTGATATTTTGCAAAATCTCTTAATCTTTCNACGGTCCTTTAAATTTTTCCATAAACGCAGGTCTTCTTTTGGGACTATATTCCCCGGTAGAGGCATACATTCACTCCATGCGTTTTTATTGTGCTTAAATGCTAAAATTACATAATTTCTAAAAAAACAAACAAACAAACAAAAAAAAACAAAAAACTGAATACACATCTTGTTGCCGATGATGGATTACCTATCCCAAGAACATTTCAAGTATCAACAATTTGATTTTAATAGCAGAATGAACTGAAACCAGTGGTGGTCTGGAAGGTAGGGAAAAAAATAATTAATTCCAGTGGTATCCTTTGGGAAATGATTGTCAGTTACGTTACGTTTATGAAAATTGAACATATTAGGCTCGAACATGCAAAAGATCACATTTGTGTCAGAATTAGAGGTGAAAGGCTGCTGGCTGAGTAACACCAGCCTTAGCTGAAGCTGACACATACTGTTCCTGTCATTAGAGCTCTCAGCAAAGAAAAGGAGAGCTGACCTTACTTCTGTCCCTGAACCATAGTTTAAGAAACGGTGATGTAAACATGGCCCATGTATGTCAGAAATAACAATGAGCAAAGAAAAGGACAAAGGACAGAACTCATTCACAAGCCAAGTACAGCCATAAAAACAGGATGGACTGCTGCAAACTGGCAATTTCACCAATGACCCGGCAGCAACAGGGAGACAAACGGGAAGTCAAAGTCATATATGGCAGCAAATGGAGAGGTTAAGGACTCCAAACTGGCAACTTTAAAGCTGACCTGACAATGATAGCAAAGCTAACAAGACAAAATGTGGAGCTCAGAGGTGAGTTACAAACCACAAGGCTGAACAACTTCAACCTGGCAACCTTAAACCTGACCTGGTAACAATAAGGATTCATACAAAGATGACAAAAGACCTCAGTCATGTGTCAACTGGAGCCATAAAAATAAAATGAACAGCTGCAAACCTGGCAACCGTACAACTCACCTAACAACAATAAGGCGACTAACAGGCATGAAGAAGCATCTCATTGCTGCACCGGAGCTATAAATGTGGGGATAAAATCCTCTCACCTGGCAGCCCCACGTCTTCTAATGGCTGTACATTTCCCAAGACAGGTCTCTGAGGTACATCTGATCGATGCTACACTGCGGTTATGACCTCATCTGCTGGCTCCCAGGAAACAGTACAGACCCGAGCAGCCATCAGTGACAAACTTTACACTCGGCTCTAAATGATTCAATCGGAGATGAACAGCTTACAAGCAGGTTTAACTGCACCCAAAATGCACGGTGGGCGCACCATCAAAAGCACAAAAGCACAAGACTGAAAGCCTTTTTCAGAAGCCAGTCCTTCCAGGATTCTACGATTCACAATTCAACACATAATCAACCAATCAGTGCATATTATGTGAGAGCTCACAATTTTGACCAGTCCCCGCAGTTTTAGGGTTAAAGGGTCCAATCAAAAGCGACTTCATAATTTTGACCAATCACTGCAGTGTTACCAGGGGGAAATGGCCCAATCCAGCCACACGTTAGCAAACTTTTCCCCTGGCCTGTCAGCGTGTCACGTGTGAAGATGATGCTGAGAGTTGATGCTGACATCATCTCATTACCAACAAAAATAACAGCTAAAGACCTGAGAAACAATTTCCAAATGTTTTGCATGAAAGTGGGGAAACAGTTTTTCGCTCTTTGTAACGTTGAACTGGAACACCAGGGAAAGTGGACAGAATCAGCAAAAGCATAGAGAATGTTAGCATAGTTAGCACAGCAGTGGCAGATCACATGACTGAAGCGGCAGCAGGAAGACGTGACACGTGCTGAAAGAATCACAGTGAGTGGCGTTTTACTCAAACTTTTACCAATGTTTCCCGTTATGTCCGCCACAATCTCATCATGAACCCAAAATACTTTTATTTTTTAATCTCTCACTCCCAGTCAGAAAATATCTGCTAGCTGTGATGCTAAGTTTCACTATGTACTAACTCCACTGACTTATGCTAAAAACGTTAGCCATCTAAAAGTCCGCTAGATGCAACACTAATGAGCACCATATACAATCCCATTTCATTATGCTAAAGTAAGAAAAAGAAAAAGAGCTGTTTGTTCAGGAAAATAAACTAAATTGAGCACTTTAAATGTTTCTAATTGTTTTTATATTATGTATTCTGCTTAAAATCATCCTTAAACTGAGCACATGACTTTTTATTGCTTTATATGAAATTTACATGAAAAAAATCGCAAAATGTATCACATAATTTCAGAAAAGCTGCCGCAAAAAAAGAAAATTCATTTTTGGCCACAGAAATCACAAAAAAAATAAATAAATAAAATAAAAATAAAAATAAAATTTGCAAAATCCTGGAGGGACTGAAAAGCAAAGCAAAAGATCAACACTTTCAATGTTTGCATTTTCTGTCATGCAACTTTTCATAATACAAATCCATAGTGTCAAGCTTATCTATTTAGAGTACATTATCGTATGTGAATTGTGTATCTGCAGTATCTGTATCCTCCATCTGGTTCTTTGATTACATATGAGGGTTGGTTGAGCTGAACTTAGAAGGATTTGTTCTTTAAAGGACCATACCACCTATTTTGCATGTTTGAGCCTAATATATTCAATTTTCATACATGTAACATTACTGACAAGCATTTCCCAAAGGATAAAATCATATTTCAGCTTTCCTGATATTTTGCAAAATGTCTTAATCTTTCAAAATCAAATATTCAAGTGATACACCCACCTTAAAAATCCATGTTTCTCCTGCTAATAGTTACACAGCCTTATGAAGTCATGGTCCTTTAAATTTTTCCATAAACGCAGGTCTTCTTTTGGGACTATATTCCCCGGTGGAGGCATACATTCACTCCACGCTTTTTATTGAGCTTAAACACTAAAATTACATAACTTCTAAAAAAACCTGAATACACGTCTTGTTGGTGATGATGGATTACCTATCCCAAGAACATTTACAGTATCAACAAGTTGATTTTAATAGTGTACCAGAATGAACTGAAACTAATGGAGGTCTGGAAGGTAGGAAAATCATTTTTAATTCACTGTTCCAGTAGTATGCTTTGGGAAATGATTGTCAGTAACGTAAAATGTATGAAAATTGAATATGTTAGGTTCAAAAATGCAAAATAGTTGGTATGGTCCTTTAAGTTAGGCAAACTCTGTACGACTTTCAGTGATCACGACATTTCATTATCGTACACTGTACGATTGAATCAACCATCTTTCATGATCTCTGTGTGTATGCTGTACATCATGATCTATACGCTCGACCGCGGTACACTACGTTTAAACAGAAGCTCTGTTTGGCGTTATCCGTTGATAATTCCAATAAAGTTTCATTGAAGAAACACGGCTTTGCCTGTAATTTTCACTTTCCTTTTAGCTCTGTTTTGGTCTCCACGAGCTCCTGAGAACTATTTATTGGTGTTTAGCTTAGCTTTATGCACTAACTAGCTACTTGTTAGCTTAGTCAGTCCTTTCATGCTGGACAGGAAGTGTGCAGTGGGATTATTGCTGCTTCATGCTGGAAATGCTGCCGACTTTCAAGATGCTGTTAGAAGATCATCGAGAAGCAGCTATTTGACCAGAGATCCAAAAACAAGGCTAAATATCGTGTTGACCTGCAGAGTTGCATGTTAATTAATAACACTTTCACATTAGAGACAAAGCTAATCTGAAAACTTTTAATCCTGCTGCAAAGCTTTCAAAAGAGCTTTATAATGTGTTTTCTAAGTAAATGTGGCTGTGTGCTGTTCACATTCAGTGTACACAGCATGGATTTATGACCTCTGTAAACTGTATGATTCAGTGTGTGCGTGTGTGAGTGTGTGTGTGTGTGTGTGTTATCTGATAGCAGCAGCAGATATGTATGAATTGGCTTCAGCTCTGCTTTCTCAGGTCCTTAGTCAACAGGAGAGTTTGACTTGGATAATGATTATTACCTCATTACTGACTGATTTCATGTCAAACCTGTTTGTTCATTAAATATTGTTTCATTCATTGTCGTGTGTGTGCTCGTGTGTGTGTGTTTTGTCATCATTGATGGATGTGCCCTTGCTTTCGCCCCTGTGCTGAGGACAGCTGATGCACTTTAGCCCTTCCTGACTGCCTTAAACACACACACACACACACACACACACACACACACGCACACACACATCAATACTGCATGCTGTGTTGGCTTGAGATAAACAAGCTATTGTGCCAAGTTCTTTCAGCACCTTCTGTGTGTGTGTTTGCGTGTGTGCGTGTGTGCGTGTGTGCGCGTATGTGTGTGTGTAGGTGGGTGGCTGTATTGAGGACATAGGGTCATGGGATATACAGCCTCAGCTAAGGCAAACAGTCATAAGTGTCCAAGCCGGTCTGACACTGACACACACACACACACACACGCACACACACATAGACACATACAGATTTTGTCCTAAAGCGCTGAGTGTTTCAGACAACAAAAAGCAGAACACTTACAGAAACAATTTTGATCCCTGTAACTAGTTATTATTATTATTATTATTATTATTATTATTATTATTATTATTATTAGTACCATAGTAACAGCAGCACTAAGGTGACTGAACACGAAACTTGAAATTGTTATCATGACACTCTGACATCGCTCCTCCTTTCTGCTGGTCTTTCTCAGTGCAGGATAGACAGGAATGTCTGGCCTGATAACCTCCTGTTCCTTCTTCCCTCTCTGACCTCTGACCTCAACACTACTGAGGTCAGAACATCACATGCTACACGTTTTATTTTTCAAACCTTCTTGTTTAGAATTAAGCATATAATACGAGACTATGATAAATAAATTAGACTAAAGCTTGTACTTCTGCGCGGTCAGCAGTAGATTTGGAGCTGTGTTAAAAGTGGGGATCTGAGGAGTTTCAGAGAAACTGGACATGGTTGAATGCATTCTTGAGGGAAATCTGGTGGTTCTTAATGTGATTTCAGGGGTTTCATGTCCTTCAGAGTGTTCTGGAAATGAGGGTCATGAGTCCATTCTGCTATGGAGACTTGAAACACCTTAGGTCAGAGATGGAAAGTAACAAACTCTATTTACTGTTGTTACTGTAACAAAGTTGTTTTTTCTGTACTTGTACTTTTTGGACTAACTTTTTTTAAAAAGTTAGTCCAAAAAGTCCAATTTTTTAAAAATTTTTTACTTTTACTTAAGTAATTTTAATTACAAGTATTGTATTTTGGTACATTTTAAATGACATCCGTTACAGAGTAAAAAAAAACCAAAACAAAACAAAACAAAAAAAAAACATCAGNCAAAAAAAAAAAAAAACATCAGAGATGTAAAAAAGCGTGGAGGAACTGCAGCAGCTGCAATAAAATAAAAGCATAGACACGATGCTAAAGATGGAGAGAACAAACTCAGAGGACCAGAAAACCGATGAATTAGAAGAAAACAATTCCTGGCCACATTTAAGTGACCAGTTTAGCTTTATAAAGAAAAAAAGCATACAGCTACAGCATGCAGCAAACTNCCACATTTAAGTGACCAGTTTAGCTTTATAAAGAAAAAAAGCATACAGCTACAGCATGCAGCAAACTTTGCTTGATGAAAAACGTGGAGTTAGCAGCTTATCAGAACTCAGCATAAAACCTGCGTGTAGAGGTAAGTTAGCTAACTTTATCCTGTTAAATTACTCATGGTAGCAGCATCAAATCTGCATGCAGAGTTAAGTTAGCTAACTTTATCCTGTTTATTATTCATACTAGTCACTAGGTTTGCCGATATCTACGTCCAAAATAATATTCTTTCACTTGTTTCTGGGTTGTAGTTTTGTTAGCTACTGAAAAGTTCACACATTAACATTGATTAAGGCTAGCTACTGAACTAATTGACCTTAGCGTTAGCATGTGTAGCATGGGCGGTTTCAGTGTGGAATTTTTATTAAATGTTTGTCTTGTTAGTCAAATATTATAATGGTTAAATTGACTGCAATTCTTTTTTCCTCCCAAATGTAGAGTAATATCAATTAATATTAAAATGCTCAACAGGATAATACGTTTTAAAAACGTAGCAAAGTTAATGTTAAGTCTTTACTTGGAGAGCATTGCAGCAAAATTGTTTAAAATGCATATATTTTTGTATTTTTTGGCAACAATGTAACTCAGTACTTTTTACTCTAAATACATTTGAAACAAAATATTATTAAAACTGTTATTTAAGTAAATTTTTACACAAGTATTTTATTTGAGGAAAATTTCATCAAACTAACAGCACTTTTACTTGAGTAAAATATTTATTACTCTTCCACCCCTGCCTTAGGTAGATATTCTTCTTAACCAATCACAATCCAAATGGAGCATGTTTCTGCCCCTCTTGACTTTAAAGGTTTCTGAAAGTCCTTGGCAGAGTGCTGGGTTTTTCTGTGATTCCAAAGGTTCCTGAGAGGCTTTCTGGTTTATAATGAGGTTCTATGATTTCCTGAAATGATATCTGGAATTCTTCAACAGGTTCAGTAGGTTCTGGGCAAGGTTCTGATGGTGATTTTGGGGGTGACATATTTTTGAGATGCATCTGATGGAACTTTGGAGTGTTTTAGGGTTCTTCAAGAATTCTGTTGGTTGTTGAGAGAGTTTCAAGAGTTCTTGAAGGAGTTCCAGAAGTCTTGGAGGGATTTTGTTTGACATTTTTCAGTGGGTTCTTTTCAAGGCTCCAAGGCTTCCAAAGGGGGTTCCAGGGTTTTTTGAAAAGAAAGACAGGATTTTTGAAATGATGTCAGGGGTTCTGCAGCATTTTGGGCATTGTTGATGAAAATCCAGCCAATATGAGCATGCAGACAGTAGTTCAGTCTGGGATTTTTGTTGTTTCATGTAATGTGGACAGAGGTGTGTAGAATAGCCAGAAACTGTACTCAAGTAAAAGTATTGTTACTTTATGATAATAAAGACTCAAGTAGAAGTAAGAGCAGTCACCAGAATAATGACTTGAATAAGAAAGTTTCTATTAAAAAGATTACTTGATTAGTGAGTAACTTTGATCGAGCTTATTCTTTTGAATAATCAACAAGCTATAAAGTGCTCATCTGAGGAAAAAACTGCAAAGTAGCCATATGTAGCTTCTAATACAATCCAAATNCTATAAAGTGCTCATCTGAGGAAAAAACTGCAAAGTAGCCATATGTAGCTTCTAATACAATCCAAATCATATCACATAAAGAAACCGTGGCCTGCCCACCATGGATCCGACATCCGAATCCGGAGGACTGCCTGCACACGCCATGCAGTGACCCCACCTAGACGTGACCCATGCTGGATGCATCTGAAGACTGGCGATCCAACCTTTCCACACCATTGGAGTGATCAGGCCCAATGTAAGATCTTGTCTTTGCCGATGTTAAAGTGATGCAGCCTGTAGCATATCAGCAGTATGCTACAACAGTGATAAATCAAATATTTACCACATAAAAAATCATGACAATTCTGGCCCCAAGACAGTTAACTAGGTTAGCTTCATGAATTTACTCAGAATAGAACAGGAAAACATGAGTTAGCATTAGCAGCAGCAGCTAGTTAAGACAGTTAGCTAGGTTAGCTTCATGAACTTATTCAGAATTTACTCAGAATACAACAGGAAAACTTGCATTAACATTAGCAGCAGCTAGTAAGACAGTTAAGACAGTTAGCTAGGTTAGCTTCATGAACTTATTCAGAATTTACTCAGAATAGAACAGGAAAACTTGCATTAACATTAGCAGCAGCTAGTAAGACAGTTAAGACAGTTAGCTAGGTTAGCTTCATGAATTTACTCAGAATAGAACAGGAAAACTTGAGTTAGCATTAGCAGCAGCAGCTAGTTAAGTAGCTAACATTGCAGCTTATCGCCACATGATTCCTCAAGTTCCGTGTTGATTCTTAGAAGCTGAAATGTGACATTTTTATGACAAAGATGCAAACACATTATGTAGCTGCTGGTTTTGGTACTGATAAGAAAACAGCGTTTGAATGTGTGGCCAGGGATGTGCCTCTTCTAAACCTCCTGCTGTTGATTCCACCATGACTGTTCTGCTTCGGGTGAAACCATGGAAACAGAGGGTGGGGGTGTGGCTACTTCGGAGCTGAAGCAGATAGTGTAGCATCTGACAATGAGAGAAAAACTGAAAGTGACTGAATTCAAACGGTGAAATCAAAAGTAATACAAAGAGTGCAACCAAATGCAACGGAGTAAAAGTATATTTTTTTCTTCAAAAATATACTCAAGTATGAGTTAAAAGTATCCTGCAATAAAACTACTCAGTAAAGTACAATTTTGTGAAAAAAGTTAAGTAAATGTAATGGAGTAAATGAAACACGTTACTACACACCTCTGACCGTGGATGAGTTTAAAGTGGATCAGTCAGAGGCTGATGGATTTAACCGTCAGCGTGGCTGCTGCTCAGCAGGGCTGCAAAGAGCAGAGAGAAAAAAGCTGCTGACCTCTGGATGACCCTGCAAACACACACACACACACACACACACACACACACACACAGCATTACTATAAATGAGTCAGACATTTCTTTCATTATTATTATTATTAGTAGTAGTAGTAGTATCAGCAGTAATATTAATTATGTAGCATTTTAGAAAATGTGGTATTTTTTTTTATCATATTATATTATTGTATTTCATGTTTTTAAATCTCTTTAATTCTTTTTGAATTACTCAGTTTGCCTTCTTCATTCATTATATGCATTTAAATTTGTTGTTTCGTTCTTTATAGTTTATCATTATTATAGAAAATATTATTATTATTATTATTATTGCGTTATTTTGTCAGTGTTTTTCCTGGATTTTTCTTTTTAAAATGATCTGTTAAACAGCAGGTAATGACATCTTTTCATGCATTCATCACATTCATGATATTAATTCAGCATATCGATCGAGTATACTGGTTTAAAATTTAACTTATATTTAAAATTTACTGAAATGTATCATGTAATGTAATGTTTGTGTATTTGAAAAAGCTAAAACTTTTTCAAATGCAACGACCTCGTTACAAACACGCTTAAATACAGACGTTATACTTCATATTTCATGAGGATAAAATAAGGAACATTCTGGAATCCTGATATATCCTGATACCAAAACAGTGTGAATGTTTCTGTTTTTCTTTTTAGAACCAGAAAAACAAACTGAAGACAAAGAATCAAATGTGTGGACAACAGATACACTTTAACTCTGGAAAAATAATATAACAAAAAAAAAAATATATAAATATTATATAAAATGTTTATATTAATTATTAGTTAATTACTTGGATAATAAATTATTCTGCTACAATCAGTAAGCAGTCATTATTTTGATTTTTAATCTATTCATTTAAACATCGTCACATTTCAGTTGTTTAATTGACATGGAATCCAAATTGATAACAACAAATAAAATCAAATTTAAATTAATTTAATTTGATTGATCATCAGGTGAGACACATATTTAAGAGTAAGAATATTAGTGGTAATTGTTTAGAAATCATAATCACAGGTGAGTTTTCAGTGGAAACATCAGTTTCATTTCAACAGACGTTCTAGACGAGCTTAAAACAAAACAGTCATCATCATCATCATCATCATCTTCAGGAAGACTGTTTTCTCTTTTTCTGCTGATAAAAATAATCAGATAAACTCTGCAGAACACACTGTGATGAGTGTGATCGATTATAACTTCACCAAAATCGAATTTTATTCAGAATGAGATTCTTTATTACAAAAACATGAGACCGTCTTTGTACACACACACACACACACACACACCAATCACCATCTGGTTCTAATCAGTCATGCACACACATGCACACACATAAACACAGCAGGCTTTAATAAGGCGTATTTGCACCTTGTGCTGTATTTTATAAAAGAATTTTGAAAAGAATAAAGCACATGAGAATCATACACATGCAGGATGTACAGTACAAGCTATGTGGATTGATTCCAAGCCCATGTGTGCGTGTGTGTGTGTGTGTGTGTGTGTGCGTGTGCATGCGTATATGTTCATGTGTAGATGTTCATCTATTTGATTGAAAGTCTGAACTCTTGAACTGCAGCCCTACTTTATCTTTCACTGTTCAATGTAAGGGCATGAACACACACACACACACACACACACACACAGAGAGAGAGAGAGAGAGAGAGAGAGNCACACACACACACACACACACACACACACACACACAGAGAGAGAGAGAGAGAGAGAGAGAGACAGCACAGAATTGTGTGTTGAACTTGAGATGAGTTATGGAAAGGAAAACAGGAGTTGTGGGGTCAGACAGCATGAGGTCACCCTGAAAGAATCTCCATTATTTCACAAGGTCTCTCTCTCTCTCTTTCTCTCTCTCTCTCTCTCTCTCTCTCTCTCTCTCTCTCTCTCTCTCTCTCT
>VXCM01006857.1:52492-77577 GCA_014773175.1 Lucifuga dentata | reverse complement strand
AAAAAAAAAAAAAAAACTGCATAATATTTCTGAACTACATTATATATATATATATACTTTTCATTTCTATATATGTATCTTTCTTTCTTTCTTTCTTTCTTTCTTTCTTTCTTTCTTTCTTTCTTTCTTTCTTTCCATCTGTCTTTCTTTTAACTTTCTCCTACCCATAAAAATAAAATTGGAACTTTTAAGCTGTTTAAGCTGATAGTTCTTCCCTATTGCTTGAAATGATAATGATCTGTCACCAAATATAAATACAAATATTGGACAGATTGTAATTAAAGTGTTTCCTCCTATTAAATGATCATATACAGTAATAAAAATCATTGAGGAACAAAAAGAGCTCAGGAGATAAGGTATAAAGTTATTAGTAATGATGGATTTTCTTCCTTTTTTCTTACAGTAAAGTCTTTAATGACCTTTATAACCTCACATCATATCTAATATGTAAATGATGTAAATTGATACAAGAGAAAAGTTAAAAGAACTTCAGTAACTGTGTGTTTCCTTTGCTCACCATTCAGCCGTCTCCATGTCACCCTCATCATAACATCCTCTAATGAATCCACCATCCATTTCTCCCCTACAAACCCTCTGTGAGGGGCCTGACAGGAGAAGCGATATTGTCCCACTGCCGGACGGATCAGGACGAGTGGCGTGGGTGTGCGACAAGGAGTGAGGTTAATGATCACAGAGGGGATGAAAGGAAAGAGAGTGGGCAGAAAGTCTGCAGCAACAGACTGGGACAAGAAGAAGATTAAATGACTCCCACACTGTCCGCTGAGTGGTGGAGAGACAGAAAGATGGAGAGAGAATGAGACGTACAGATCAAAGGTCAGAGCTCCAACATGTGTCTGTATCTTCATTTTTGCTTATCCATGTACATGTTCAATGTGTGTGTGTTTTCTGGGTTTCAGTGGTGAGTTTTATTGTCTGAAGTTCCTTAACTTGGAAGAAAATTAAGCTCTGGAGAAAACCTATGTATGTGGAATTGTTAAAGAACCATACCATCCATTTTACATGTTTGAGCCTAATATATTCAGTTTTCATACAAGTTATGTTACTGACGATCATTTCTCAAAGGATAAAACTGCACTTCAGCTTTCCTGGTATTTTGCAAAATCTCTTAATCTTTCAAAATCAAATATTCAAAACAATCCATGTTTCTCCTGTTTCTCCTCATGTTTCTCCTGTAGTTGCACAGTCTTATGAAGTCACGGCCCTTTAAATTTTTCCATAAATGCAGGTCTTCTTTTGGGACTATATTCCCCAGTGGAGACATATGTTCACTCCACGCTTTTTATTGAGCTTAAACACTATTATGACTACTAATTATGAAACTTCGAAAAAATCTGAATACATGTCTTGTTCATGATGATGGATTACCTATCCCAAGAATGTTTCAAATATCAACAAGTTGATTTTAATAGCATACCAGAATGAACTGAAACCAATGGCGGTCTGGAAGGTAGGAAAAACATTTTTAATTCACAGTTCCAGTAGTATGCTTTGAGAAATGATTGTCAGCAATGTTATGTGTATAAAAATTGAATATATTAGGCTAAACCATGCAAAATGGCTGGTATGGTCCTTTAAATGTTTTTAATTAATATTCTGTTTCCATTGATTACACAAATCCAGATGAGAATCAGCAGACTGAGCTGTAGAGTTAAACATCAACCTTTTCTTATTGATTGATTGCACATGTTGGATTTCCATGAGATTTATGCTATAAATAAAGACTAATAATCTGACAAAATTGACATCATTGCTCCAATTACACTGCCAGGTATACGAGGGACCCAACTGTGATTTTGTGGCACATATCACATATGTGATGGAGACAGTAAAAATGCACATGGAATATTGTCTGCTTCATTTTGAGCCACAAATCTGATATGTTAGAAATCTGTTAAACACAAAAGTTGGATTTTTGACTCACACGTCATAATCATCCATGTCATGGCATCTTCCTCCTCTGCAGGGGCCAGATTTTTCTTTGTTGAAAAGAAAGATAAATCAACCTTGTATTGACTATGGAGGGTGCAATGATATCACTGTCAAGAATTGTTATCCCTTACCACTCATGTTATCTGCCTTTCAGTCACTATCTTCTCTAAGCTGGACCTTCAGCCTATCTTGACGAATGGAAAACTGACATTAATACTCCTAATGGGCACTATGAGTATCTGGTCATGTCATTCACCCCACCAACATCCCCACATTTTTCCAGGCTCTGATCAGTGATGTGCTCTGGGACATGTTGAATAAGTTTGGCTTGGTCTATCTTGGTGATAGGCTTATTTTTTCTAAATCCAGGCAGGAGCATATTTCACATGTGAGGCAAGTGTTGAAAAGACTCCAAGAAAACCAGCTTTTTGTCAAGGCTGAAAAATGTGAGTTCCACATGAGTACAGATTCATTTTGGGGTTTCATTATGGCAGCATTCACATAGATCCCACCAAGGTGAAGGCAGTAACTGAGGCTCACTGCTACCAACTGCAAACAGCTGCAGAGGTTCCTGGGGTTCGCTAACTTCTCCTGGAGATTTATCTGAAGATATAGCATGCTGATGGCCCCTCCCTCCCACTCCTGCCTGTTCCAGTGGTCTCCTCATGCTGCCAGGCATTCAAGCTCCACCTCAGCTTCCATCCTCACCCCTCTCCACAATTCATTGGCGAGGTTCGGTGTTTCCCGTAAGGGGGCGGGGGCCCTTAGGTCCCTCTCTGATCAGGAAATCCATCTTTGTGCCTATTTCTCCCATAATTTGTCTACTTCTGAACGGAATTATGACATTGGCAACAGGGAACTCTTGGCCATCAAGTTGGGACTGGAGGAGTGGCAACACTGTTTGGAGGGTGCGTAGCAGCAATTTGTGGTCTGGACTAAATACAAAAACCTGGAATACATCAGAATTGCCAAGAGGCTTAAGTCATGCCAAGCCAGGTAGGCTTGGCATGAGTTAAGCCCTACATTCAAACAGATTTAATTTTGTTCTTTCCTATTGCCCAGGCTCCCGGAATGTCAAGCTGGATGCCCTTTCTCACCATTTCTGTTGTGATGAGGCCACTGGGGAACTTGACTCTATCCTGCAGGGCTCCTGCATTGTAGGGGCCGTCTCCTGGAGAATTGAGGGGCAGATTAAGCCTCACACCAGCAATTTCTACCACCTACCTCATGCCTTCCCAATTGCCTGTTTGTTCTGGACACCCTTTGCACTCTCGGGTTCTCTAGTGGGCCCATGCCGCCAAACTCTGCTGCCATCCAGGACGATGAAGCACCGCTGATTACATCACTGTTCATCTGTGCCCAGCAGAAATCTTCCAGTCACCTCCTTCAACTTCCACTTCCCACCACCTTTGGCCATGTATCTTCCTGGATTTTGTCCCTGGTCACCCTGCATCCCATGGCAAGACTACTATATTGACTATCATTGACAGATTTTCTAAGTTGGTTCACTTCATACCTCTGCCTGAGTTACCCTTTACCAAAGAAACTGCTGACATTATGCTGATTCAGGTGTTCCTTTCCATGAGGTGCCAGGTGATGTTGTTTCTGACAGGGGTCCCCACTTCACCTCCAGATTCAGGAAGTCTTTTTTTATCATTTAATCACTGCATCACAATGGCCAGACAGAATGGCTTAATCAGAAAATGGAGACTGCTCTATGGTGCATCACCACCTAGAATCCACTTTTCTGGTCCCACAGCTTTTGTGGATAGAGTACACCTATCCCCTCTTCTTGTACCAGCTTACCTTCCTTTAATGTGCCCTAGGTTGCCAGTCTCCTTTGTTCCCAGATTTGGAGGTGGAGGTCAATGACCTGTCAGTTCAGGCCTTCATCTGACGATGTAGGCACACCTGGAAGCAGGCCTGGGCCATTCTTCTGTGGACCTTCAAGTGCTATAGGGTTAGGGTTAGGGTTAGGTGGGTCAAAGGTTAAGCCAGTCCAGGAAAGTCTGTTGCCTCTGCTTCTGCTGTTGGGTCCTGTTAGGATGAGAGAGGCGCATTTATATTTTTGACTTTCTTCCCTGTCTTTTGGCTGGCTGGTAATGGGCGGGGCTTATTAGTTAATTCTGACCAAGTGTTTTAAGTGCTCATATGAAGCAGCTGATGTTGCTCACCTCATGGACAATTATGAGATGCCGCTTTACAGGACGACTGTGTGAGCCTGCATCTGGAGGAGGCCATCGCCTTTTGAGAATCGCCAAGACGACTGCCACCAGTGTTCTTTTGTGTTATCAGTGTTATAACAAAACTTGAACTAATGATGAATCTGTCATAAAGCCGTGGGGCTGGCCGCTTGCCGAGGCGCTGCTTGTGCTTTCCACCGCCGCCACAGAGAGATAAGCCCTTAAGCTCTGTCAGCCAGCCTTCTTATTTTCTTTGGTATATCAGTGACTCTGCACCTACACCCCCACACACACTTATGTTAAGGAGTGGCATTTGCTACAGCCATAAGCATGATAATTTGCATATGTGTTGCTAGAACGGATTCTTATCTGATCTCTGGTGATGCAACCGCTGTTTGAATTCATGTGTTCTTTTATGTGTCACTTATACGCAGGTGCAGATAGCTTATCATTCAGGATCGGTACCTCGTAGCCTGGTAAAAGTAATCATGGAGGGGAGCTGCAACAGATTTCAGTCTAATCACAAGACATTTTATTACCTTAATCTGAGTATAATTGAAGCTTTCACATGCATTTAAACGTACTGACTGTCAGAAATTTTGTCACAAATTCACCATTTGTCTGCTGTCACAACCCACAGCTATAAATCACATCTGCAAGATGGATGACAAGTTGATGATACGTTTCCTGCTTGTCGAGCTAAGATTCTTAGGTAGAACTAAGACTCTCTAGGCATTCAGCACAATCTAACATGCAATTTGATATGAGACAGCTGACTAAGGTTTAATTTATGCTCATGTCATTGCAGTGTGACATGCTCTGAACTTATAAGATCACTGCTCTCATACAGTTTGCAGGAGGCTTCAGGTCGGCTCATCCTCACCGGAACAAGCTGGGAGAAAACTAGACACACTGGTCACATTTTTAATCATGTATACATGAATAAGCACAACCTAAGTCCCATATAAACACCATTTCCCACATATAAACTCAAAATGTGATGTCATATTTTGTACTGATAAGATCCAGAAAAAAAAAAAACAATATTATGTTAAAAGTTACAATCAGGAGTGAGTCTTACATTCAAACTGTACATCTGTACTGTTAGTTTCATATCAGCTTGTGTGTGCAAGCACTAAACAGGCACTAAGAGTGACAAATTAGTGGACATCTCAGGGACTGTGGACATGTTTCAGATTTCAAACAAACTGTAGTGTTATGATCTGTTTCTTTGACAAAGCTAGGTTTTCAGAGATCACAGAGTTTTGCTCTTTTACATTTTGAGGATGATGCCTAACATGCGTGAGATGTTTTAAACTGCAATAGCTCCTGATGTTTCCTGCAGCTTCAGCAGGTTGATGGCAGACGATGTTTCAGCATTGTATCCCCAAACATCAAGGCCAGAATCAAACAACAAAGTCTCATATTACTCAAATGCTAAAGGGCCATACCGGCCATTTTGCATATTTGAGCCTAATATATTAAATTTTTATACACATTATATTACTGAAATTCATTTCCAAAGGATAAAATCATATTTCAGCTTTACTGATATTTTGCAAAATCTCTTAATCTTTCACAATCAAATATTCAAGCGATACACCCACCTTAAAAATAGATGCTTCACCTGCTAATAGTTCTTCAGCCTTATGAAGTCACGGTCCTTTAAATTTTTCCATAAACGCAGGTCTTCTTTTGGGACTATATTCCATACATTCACTCTGCGCTTTTTATTGAGCTTAAATGCTAAAATTACATAACTTCTAAAAAAAAAAAAAAAAAAAANTAAAAAAAAAAAAAAAAAAGAAAAACCTGAATATACATGTTGTTGGTGATGATGGATTACCTATCCCAAGAATGTTTCAAGTACCAACAAGTTGATTTTAATAGAATGAACTGAAACCAATGGAGGTCTGGAAGGTAGGAAAAACATTTTTAATTCACCGTTCCAGTAATATGCTTTGGGAAATGGTTGCCAGTAACGTTATGTGTATGAAAATTGAATATATTAGGCTCAAACATGCAAAATGGTTGATATGGTCCTTTAAACCATCATACAGGCAGAAATCCATCCAGTCACAAACCATTTTGACACCTGTAGGAGCAGAAAATACACTACAATACAATACAAGAATGTTGTTGAAAGGTTGAATTTGAGTTTTACTTTTTGATTACCATCTGTCACAATCCCTCTGTGTCCACGTCCACACTAACACTCTTTTTTGAAAATGCGTCTTTTCCCCTGTTTAGCCTTCCATCCACTTTAAACTACACCCAAAATTGATATTGCTCCCACAGCGCATTAATCTAAAACATTAGTGTTGCATTTTAGTGTGAACAAGTAAAATCAAGCTTTTCCAATAATATTTTTTCCCTTACTTATATCCATAGTAGGAGGCAACAGAAAAAGGTTTAAGCTGAGAGCCAGCAGAGCCTCTGTGTCTGTCCCGCTCCTCACCACAAGGTGGCTGTAATGCACATTTCAGTGTTTCTGCCAGGCAAAAGAGGAGGAAAAAGAAGAGATTCAGCCATTTTCTTTCTTTTTTACATTTCAGTGTGAAGGAAGACATTCTATAAGAACATGAAAATGCTCGTCTGATTTCTCATCTTTCATATTTAGTTGGATGGGGACAGGCCATGTCCACACACACTTTCTCTGTGAGCTGTTTAGAAGAACTCTGTGAAATGTAAGCAACTTACAAACTGAAGTTGGAGTTGGAGTGGCAGTGTGGAGGACATCTGGAATCCAAAAAATTTAAATTACAATAGTTTCCCAAAATAACTGAAAATAAGTGAAATGTGATGAATATGACACAGTGATGATGGAAGAAAATCTGAGATACTTTGCTTTTTTCTCCATCAGTCTGAATACCACATGTAGTAATGAGGGAAGTTTTTCATTGTGCTGGTTAAACAGTCAGTGTGTGTGTGTGTGTGTGTGAGAGAGAGAGAGAGGTCTGGACCTTCGCAGAGCAGCAGATACCTCTCCTGACCTGAGATAAGAGAGAAAGCAGGCTGAGGGGTCATGACCCCACAGGAGGGTTGAAGCTCTGTCAGTCCTGCAGTTTAAGTCCCTGGAAACAGAAAAGAACAACAACATCATGTCTAAAAAAAAACCAGACTTCACTCAGAGCTCATCCCACCACCAACGCCCATCAGCCCTCTGATTCGCTGTTTTCCAATATAACTCCAGAGATTTATCATGCAAATTCATTGTGCAGTGATCTTGTGGGCTGTGTTACATTTAGGTGTGACCTATACTGTCTGAGCATATATTTTAATCCCCCAGATCTGGATCAATATGTGGGTCAGGACTGAAAGACATACAGGAAACACGTCTGAATTATTTAAAGAACAATACCACACATTTTGCATGTTTGAGCCTAATATACTCAATTTTCATACATGTAACATTACTGACAATCATTTTCCAAAGCATACTACTGGAATGGTGAATTAAAAATGTTTTTCCTACCTTCCAGACCTCCATTGGTTTCAGTTCATTCTGCTATTAAAATCAACTTGTTGATACTTGAAACGTTCTTGGGATAGGTAATCCATCATCACCAACAAGACGTGTATTCAGGTTTTTTTTAAAAGTTATGTAATTTTAGTGTTTAAGCTCAATAAAAAGCGTGGAGTGAATGTATGCCTCCACCGGGGAATATAGTCCCAAAAGAAGACCTGCGTTTATGGAAAAATTTAAAGGACCGTGACTTCATAAGGCTGTGTAACTATTAGCAGGAGAAACATGGATTTTTAAGGTGGGTGTATCACTTGAATATTTGATTTTGAAAGATTAAGAGATTTTGCAAAATATCAGGAAAGCTGAAATACGGTTTTATCCTTTGGGAAATTATTGTCAGTATGAAAATTGGATATATTAGGCTCAAACATGCAAAATGGGTTGTATGGTCCTTTAATTAAAGCTGGCATCTTTTGATAAATAGACATACTGGTAGCCCTATCATGCAATAGTTAAAAAAATGAAAAAAATAAATCCTGATTTGGATCCTGATCTGAATTGCCTCAGAAGCAGAATCCAGCTATAAAATTTCATCAGAATCCTGTTTGAGGAAACCTGCTGAAAACACACTGGTGAAAAGTTCCATGGTGGAGGTAAAGATCGAAGCATAATGTTTGTGTGTGTGTGTGTGTGTGTGTGTGTGCACGTGTTTTAAAAAGAAAGCGGCAGCCTGTTAAGTGACACAGATCTTCACTAAACGCACACCTGAGTACATGAAAATGTCCTTTTAGTCCATTTCCTGCTGTAAAGCATGAAAACAGAAGAGCTGTGAATGTGGACGTCAGCTGTGTCTGTTCTTCAAACACTGATGATTTCTTTGATGTAGAATATTCTCATGATTGATGATTCATATGTAATCAATGATAACATGATGTGATCAATGAAGAAATATCAGATATTTTACAAGATACAGTATAGTACTACAGGAATTAGACTAGGCTGTTTCTTTGTGCTACTATCTATCTGCACATCTCTCTCTCTCTCTCTCTCTCTGTCATTGTCTTTCTCCAGTATTCCTGGAACATGTGTGTGTGTGTGTGTGTGATTTCTGAAAATCGTGAAAGATGATAGGAGAATGAAAGAGAGACACTGACGGAGTGAAAGAAGGAGAGAAGTGGTGCATCCACACTGCTGATGGTGTTGCATTATCTCTGAAAACTGATACTCTCACGCAGAGGGTATTCATAAACGCTTCATAAACACCTTTATGAAGCTTCATTAGTTACACACACACACACACACACCAAGGCAGCACAGACTCACACCTTTATTTATCCTTAATGGAGTTTTAAAGGAGCAAAAGTAAATTTAATAAAACTCATAATGAAATTAAACTGCAGTCAGTCAGAATGAGACGGCCATGTATGACGGATTAGATGACTGATATAATACATTCTGAACTATAACAATATTATTCAAGTTGAAACAGTAATATTCTTTGTTTGGTTTAGCTAAAACATTGGACCAAATTTATATAGATAGATAGATAGATAGATAGATAGATAGATAGATAGATAGATAGANACATTGGACCAAATTTATATAGATAGATAGATAGATAGATAGATAGATAGATAGATAGATAGATAGAAATTTGATATAAGTGAAGTGAAAAAGTGACATCAGCCATTTAGGTTTTAAGTTTTTGACTTTGTATTTTAGGGAGAAGGGTTCTCATTGACTCTAGTGGCCACTGATGGAATTGCAGCTTAAAGCACTTGTGAATTTAAAGACATTAGGCCTGCTCACACTAGGAACACGCCACACAAATGCTCGCATTGTTGCAGAATATTTGCATCCTCGCAATATCTGGTCCGTTGCTGGATGCTTGGTGATGTAATGACTTCTTGCAGGTCCAATAACACAACAACAGAATGAGAATTATGCTACCTCTGACAGTGTCAACAACAACTATAAATTATTAGTTTTATCAATTTAGTATCTGTTTCAGGACTGTTTCTGTTTTTATGTTCACATAACATTATTTGCTAAACCAAACACTCAACAAGCTGTGTGTCACCAGCTACATAGCGTGAGCTAGGCAGCTATGTATCTGCATGCTAGCTAACTGGTGAATGCCGCAGCTATCTTGCTGATTAGCTAACTATGAGAAAGCTAGCTCGGTCACTAACCCGACATAAAGTCAGGTATTTGTATTATCCGCTCCTGTCTCACTCCTGACTGCAGACCATGCCGCATCTTTTTTGTATTGCAGTTTATTCTCTGGCAGAGCAGGTTGTTCAAAATTGGATGATGAGACAAGCTAACATGACAGCTTCCTCCATTTTGGACTACAGTTCCTACATTCCGTCAAAACTCAGCAGCATTAAGACAATGTGCTATGCAAATTAGCATCAAAGCTCACCAAAGTTGAACTCTACATGAAAGCATTGGGTGAATTTGTTGACGCGAAAACAGATTTTTGAAATTCTTCTACTGCACAAAATTAATGTTGCCATCGTGTGAATGTAATTTGACCCGTGAGTGAATCCACTATTCACAAAAATTACACTGGAATGAATTGATTTCGCTCCAAAACTTCATTGTTGAAAAATGCTAGTGTGCCTTAAAGGAGTCACAGCACAGACTTGAAGTTGGTGCAACACTACGATAAGATGCATTTCCAAAACTTAAAACTGTAGAAACAAAATGGGGCAAGGTCAAAGGTCAGTGGTCAGAGCAGATTCTAATGAAACAGAATGACGATGAAAAGGATGTGAGAGAAAAGGAGAAGAGTGAAATCAGAGCTGGAGGGCTTTTTCCTCTGGGCTCACAGTTATCAGACATCTTCGATAAGACGCTGTCAGCTCGGCGGCTCTTATCTGCACAACACATTTACACCCACGCTACGGCGAGGAGCCACGAGCAGCACACGACCCTTCAGCCCTGATGTCCACAGACCAAAATATAAGTCCTGATCCAGGTGATCCGTGTCATCTCGCCCTTTAAAGTTCTGGAGGATGAGTGAAGAGGCTCATGCATAAATAGCTTTTGAGCCTCATTTATTCCAGCAGCATAACAGCACGTACATGCAAACAGACACAGACAGAAACTTCTACCAGCCCCACTTTTATATCCTCCAAAGTGATCAAAGTGATGTGAAAACCACCAACAATGGGACAGCTTAACCCACATTTACACTAAATAATCATATTTACAGTTTATACAATCTGTATACATTTTATCAATAATCATTTAACAGAACGAGAAGTCATAAATCCTAGTTAGTCTCTGTAAAATAACAAAGGTTGATAAACTATCGGAGTTCCAAAACTCTGAGTCGTTTCCACATTTCCTTCAGTTTTCCTTGCGTCTTAGTCCCGCCCAGATAAGATGTGAAGAAAAGATGTGAGGACAGAGAAGCTGAGGAGCGACGATTTAAGAGAAATGAAACATCATAGCTCCTAAAGCCTCATCAGTGACGTCCCTCACTGATGATATCACAGCTGATCAGCTGATCAGCTTGGAGCTGCTGTGTTTTAGTTTCTACAAGATAATAAAATAATGACATATTCTCCTCTGATTATTACTGTAACAATTAACATGAACAGTTTGACAAACATGCAGAACAATCTGACTATAATCTACAGATCATCACATTTCTACGTGTTTCTCTGTCAGAGAGTTAAAATATAAAGTTTATCATCAGTAGTCTGTTCACATGTTTGATGAAACTCATGATGAGGTCATATTAAGATGCGTGTCGGTGTATCAGATCAGCTGTAGCAGATCTGTCCAATCAGAAACAGACTTCCAGTAAAGGTGCGTGTCTGTCAGGTAACAGACTTCCTGTAGGAGAGTCTCATGTTTCCTCGCTCATGTCTCCTGATGAAGCTCCTCCATCCTCAGAGCAGAAATAAGAGCTTTAGGATGTCCTTAAAGATGGAGGACCAGAATGGTTTCTGGGTCACACAAGGATCGAGTAGCAATCAGATAAGAGCTTTTGAATGCACTTCATTTAAATTGTATGACCAGGAAGTATAAATACATGTGGATTTCCTGTTTGACTGTTCTAGCTGACAGAGCAGAACACAGGTAAGTAACAGGTGAGATCTAACCAAACTGTGTAACATGTATGTTAGCAACAAATTTACAGCACCATCAAACAGCTAGCATGCTGCTTGTTGACCCAACTGCTCATGTCTCGTGCGTTGTGTAGGACTTCCATGGCTGAAGAAACTGCAGACGGGTGAATCCTCCTAAGTTACCTAACCACAAACATAACATGAAATACCTTTAGATGGATATTCTCCATCACAATCCATACTGTAACATTCTTAGGCCGGTTTCACATGATAAGCATCGAGAGGTGTGCTGACCTGGGCGCTCCATCGCATCAAGCCACTTTGAGCGCCGCACAGATTCTCCATTTTGACACTGCGCTCAAAGTTCAACCAAACACAACTTTGACCTTTCTGCCACTGACCTTTCCAACCAATGAGAACAGCTTTAAGCAGAAGTGGCACAACAATGGAGGAGAAGCTCATAACCAGTGTAGAGAAATTTCCCGAGATGTGCAACACAACTTTAAAATCGTATCATGATCACGCACATCTGCTGGTTTTTCACTTTTCTCCTTTGAATGAAAAGAAGAGCCAGAACCTTCTTTGTTGTGACCCACGGTAAAAACCGTTAACCGTCAACACGTCATCAGCAACGAGCGCTTCCTGTCAGCATTTGGCCAAGCAGCGTTGCTCTCTGCTCCTGTACAAACAGAGCGCTGGACGCCGAGCTCAG
This sequence comes from Lucifuga dentata, assembly GCA_014773175.1. Classification (NCBI taxonomy): domain Eukaryota; kingdom Metazoa; phylum Chordata; class Actinopteri; order Ophidiiformes; family Bythitidae; genus Lucifuga; species Lucifuga dentata. The sequence continues at coordinate 65,181 of VXCM01006857.1, read as the reverse complement.
CACACCACTCAGCTTATCAGCCTATCATGGGAAAGCGGCCGTAGCCTTTTTGTTAAGCAACAAGTAGCTACTCTATTTCAGTGAAACACCACCAGCTGTTTCATTCTGCCTGTAACTTTTACTTTACAAGACTCAGTTCCATCTGAAACTTACAAGCTCATAATTCAAGCTTTTTTTTATTGTAACTCGACCAAAAATTTTGGCTCGGCGCTCTAAACATCCCATTCATCTTCCACCTGGATGGCTGAAATGAACCATCAGATCCCTTTAACACCACTGATGATCAGAACACGGCAGAGATCTCCAAATGTAAGACAGCCTTTGGTCAGGTTGGTTTTTGAAGTTGTTCATGCTCTTGTCCCATTTTGAAGCATTACAATGTGAATATTAATATTAACTCTATTATGATGTCGTTTGAATGATCCTATAGAACTTCAGACGCAGAAAATGCAGTTGTAAGTCATTTCAAGCATTTGTATGTGGAACGTACGTCAGACAGAGTAATAAACCAAGGTTATACAATTGTAAGTCAACTTCTTCAGTCATTGTAAGCAGAATAAGCTACCTCATTTTTTTCACCTGTCAGGCTCTCCTTGCACTCTGATTTAGCAACACATCATGTATTGTACATTTTGTGTGCAGAATCCTCTTAATTCTTGAATTTTTGCACTGACCGCAGCACAGACAAAACTCAAAGCTGCTGTTGCTCAGAGAATGCTGGGTACTTGACATCCTCTGTGGGAGAATGAATCCAGCTCCACTTTTATGAGTTTCTGGACAACATAGTCATACTCTGATGCTGTCTCTCAACATGGACGTCCGTGTTGCTGTTGGGTCCTCACAATCTGCAGCACTGTCACAGCTGTCAGCTTTGGAGACTGGCCTTTGGCTATGTGTTCTGTTGTAGCAGGTCAGATTAAGCCCCCGCCAAACTATACCCGGGTATAGTCTGATCTAGGCTAAAATATACCCCTGGATATAAAATAGCCCAGGCCAGTTTATACCGCAGGGTATATTTTGGCCTAGACCAGACTATACCCCACAAATCCAGATTATACTCCCTTGTGTTTTTCATAAATTAGTCTGTACTTCAATGTCCAGAGTTTCTTTCCACCATAATTTAAAAAATAACACGTCACTGCAACATAGAAGATCAACATCAACAACGCACAGTCGGTTTAGGCCACGTACAATTCAGTTTCCGCGTTGTGTCTGTAACCCGGTTACATAATAAATATGAAAGCACACTGAGTGAATACGTTTCGTGTGTTGTCGCTTAAAATAGAGTTTTAATTCTTGAGCTGTAAAAAAGTCCTGAACTTTGGGAATATTTAGCTTTTTGGAAATTGGGTTGTGTGAGCATACTATTTTTGTTTTGTGACATTACAAATGGCTTTCTTTTGAAGAGTAAATAACTTTTAGATGTGGAAAACCCACACCAAAATACCAAAATTAAACTGAGGCAAAAGTAATGCATTGTCTAAAGTCATTAAATCATGTTTCAATTCATCTAGAATCCTGATGGTTACAGAAACTTTACTTGAGAGCTTTTGAGTTTGAGATCTATAGTAAATGTCAGATTATTGTCAATCAGGATGAAAAGAAAAGTGGAGCAGTTTGTTGGCTGTATTGGAGATTCACCAAATTTTAAAAGCTGGTGAATCGTGTTGTAATAACATAAGTTGTAGAAAACTCAGTCAGGCCAACAGGATTCAAGTTTTTAAATTCTGAAACGTTTCACCATCCATCCATATTCCATCCATCCATATTGAAGCCATGTGGAGGATGGTAAAATATTTTAGAATTTAAAAACTTGAATCCTGTTGGCCTGACTGAGTTTTCTACAACTTATCTACTGCCTGGATGACTGAGAATCTTCATCAGCACATTGCAATAACATGTTTCCTTTTTGATAAATCCAGGGATAGCTTATTTGTACCAAACCAGTCATATATTTTATTCAGCTCATGATTCATTGTAATCTGCTCTTGATTAGGTTTAATGGCATTTAAGCAATTAAACTTATGTATTATAGTGGATAAGGTTGTGTTATCAGCTTGTGAAATAAAATCAAAAACTTAATACTGTATCCTTGAATATTTTGTATGTCTGAGTGTGGGGGTATAATCTGGCCTTGTGAGCTATGAAATAGCCTAGCATAAATACACCCTAGGGTATAAACTGGACTAGCCCAGAATATATCCAGGTATAAAACAGCTAGCCCAATTTAACCCGGGTATAGTCTGGGCAGGGGGATATCTTGTGCTGGTACACCATGTTTATGGCTAAAGTTGAATTTGGAGGATCAGTGCTTTATTTTATCTGGAGCTCCACACTGACAGGCTCTGTTATACACAAAATACACATTTGCTGACTTTTTAAAGGACTAACCAGTGATTTGGTATGTTTAAGCCCAATAAATACTACCCGCATACATGATTTATTACTGACAACCATTTTACAACCATAAAACAATATTTAAGTTTTCATTTTACTTTTTGCCAAACTCTTTAATCTTTCAAAATCAAACGTTCAGGTGATACACCCACAAAATTTTGTTCGCTATGGATTACGTATCTCAAGCATGTTTCAAACTAATTTCATCTTCTTTTCTTTACCTTTGCTGTGTTTTCTCAGGACGGCGTTGGCGCTCAAACAGGAGCGTGGGTTGGAGGCTGGTGCTGAGCGCTCTGAGCTCTGTTCATTCTGCTCAGCATTTTATTTACTGCTAATTGCTGCATTTGGACTGACTGACGAGTGTCTGTGCAGTCCCTTGGTAAATGTCTGTAAATCATGAAGAATGGCTCTTTATTGACCAGTTAGAGAGAGAGAGAGAGAGAGAGAGACAGCAATGGGAAGACTTCATGAGCACACATGTATGCAGACAGCCATGTGCGCACACACACACACACACACACAAACAAACACACACGCTGTATTGTGATGGGGCCATCACAGGCTGCAGTATTGAACATCTTCAGCTAGAGACTGTGGTTACTTACCTTAGCTTATATAATGTATGCACACACACACACACACACACACACACACACACACGCCAAGCTGCAGCACGGCTGAAGTGGAGCAGGAAAAAGTGTTGATTATTGACAAGTTGTGGCTCATTTTAAAAGTTGCTCATCTCCCTCGTTGCCTGCATAGTGACATGTTTATGAGCCAGAGTTGAGTGTGATATGTTGTTGAGGGTGGGTCAGCTCAGTGAAAAATACAGACATATATATATAGAGAGAGTATAGTATGAGTTGGGTAAAGCATGCTGCAATATATCATGAGCATGTGCACATAATCCTGTTAAAGTGATTTTCAGCTATGACCCCATCCTGCTCTTCACCCTCTACTCTTTAAACCTGATCCCCTCTCAGCATGAGGCCATTTTGGCTCTGCAGGAGGGGGGCACATCTACAAATTGTTCAGCTCCTGAGATGAATTTAATATTTGAGTTACAGTTTTACACAAAAGAGCAGGAAAAAATAATGCGGTGAGTCCAGGAAAGTTTCAGTTTTACTTTCAAAGCATTAATAAAAGAAATGATAATACAGAGGTCAAAGGTCAGAGGGCACACTGCCCTGACAAGACTCTGACAAGACTCCTGTGATCCTGGAATGAGCACAGATGATGATAGGTGAGATCACACAAGCCAGACAGGAAAAAGCACTCCAGTTTCTTTCGTGTGGTGTTAATATCTACTATCCAGTGTATCTAACACTAGAATGCACATCAGTTCCTCAGTCACCACATTATAACAGTTAATAATGTGGCATTTAGTGTCCTTATGATGAAGACGGACATGTAGGCATTCTAGTGACATCATGATGGTAGATGTTGTCCTGAGAGCAGCAGAAACAGCAGCAAGCTAATAGTAACTACAATGGTACATTTCCTAAAGGAAATGGAATCTGTGCTGCCTGATGTGATAGATGGTGTGGAGTATCAGAATATCTTTTTTTTTTCTTTTTTTTTATAGAGGATGGCACCGTGAACATGTCTGCCAAAAAATTTTTAAATGTATGACTGATGGTTCCAAAGTTATAGGGCAAAATGTATTATCCAGTCAGCTTTCAGCACTGATTGTGCATCTTCTGCCTGGCCCATTGTGTGTATGGCATTTGACTTCAGCCTTTACCTGTATGATCTGTGAGCATTCTTTCCTATACACTGATTGGTCAATATTCAAAATGGAAAAGGGGCGTGGCCTATGTGGATTGATGGATGTATGTAGTCTCAAGGAATCCAGTTCAAACAGAATTTTAACTGTACGACGTCAGGTTCCAAAGTTATAACTATAACTACTATATAGTTATAATGTCTTATGGTTGTGCTGTGGTTGTGCTGTGGTTGTGTCATGGTTGTGCTGTGGTTGTGTCATGGTTGTGCTGTGGTTGTGCTGTGGTTGTGTCATGGTTGTGCTGTGGTTGTGCTGTGGTTGTGCTGTGGTTGTGCTGTGGTTGTTGTGTTGTAGCATCCTGACTGTAACCATGAGAAGTCAGGATGTTTTCGCTGTCAGACAGCAGTGCTTTGAAAAATAAACAAAGTAAAACTAGCAAGATTTTTGACCAAGATGACATGAAAACAGCAGCTCTCAGAGGAAGGTGATGATGAATGCACCAACAACATACAAACAGTGAATATAGAATCTTTCTTTGACCTTTGAGCTAGCCTGACTGCAGCTTCAGCTGAAAAGGCTCAGAGACATTTTTGGTGATTCTGTCTGTAACAGTGTAAAAGATATAAAGGGCAACATGAAAATGTCTTTAAACTCTGCCTATATATTTCCATCTCAACTGCTTCATCAGAGAGAACCTGTACCATACTCTCAGACATGCTCACACACACAACACACCGACACACCTGCTCTCACACATGTTCCCGGTGATGTTTTGGACAGTCTGACAGTGATGCAGAGGACTTGTGTAAAGGCCACATGTGGAGCTCTGTGATGCAGAAATCTTCAAATCCTTGGAGGTCATGTTTTATATGTTCTGTGTGGTGTTTTATGACAAATAGAATTTGGAGCATCAGTGCTTATCCTGAGGCCCACATGGCAGACATCTTTGTTCACTCCTGATTCAGCCTCCGCCTGCTGTTTATGACATCATTATTTCCTTAGAGAACTACTTTTTTAAACATATTGTGTTCAGAACCATGGACAGTGTGCAAAGGAAGCATTTTTCCACAGTCCAGACACTTTGATTTGCATTTTGCAATGTGTTTCAGCCACAAATGTTTACATATTCAATTAGTGCAAATAGTGAATCAGCAGTTGTGCAGCAGCAGCAGCCGTGCAGCAGGACTGTGTGTGTGCATGTGTGTGTGAGGGTAAAGTTTCCTCCTGATGCCCAGGATGATAAAAATCGACTGCTCACATATTTCACCACCGCTGCTAAGTGGGTGATCTATCATGCCTGAGTTACGCAATATCACACACACACACACACAAGCTGAAATCATAACAGTGACGGTAACTGTGATGCAGGAGATAAAGGAGAAGTCCACGAATTACAGCATGGCAGCAGTCCGACAGGCGGTGACAGCCAGGAGAGAGAGAGAGAGAGAGAGAGAGAGATTATTCGAACACACACACATACAGACTCACACTCATACACATACAGGCACAGAGGGTGAGATATGTCTTCCAGCATAGAGATGTACTCTGCTGTAATCTCTTTGTCTACAAGATACACTTAGATGGATGTTACAGGAGAGAGAGAGAGAGAGAGAGAGAGAGAGAGAGACTTGCAGTCTGCTAACCACAGTGCCATGTTTANGAGAGAGAGAGAGAGAGAGAGAGAGAGAGAGAGACTTGCAGTCTGCTAACCACAGTGCCATGTTTAATACGCATTCTTATAGATGGGCTTCTTGTGTAATTGTTGTGATTGTTTTAATACCATCATGTTTGTCAGCTTTGATCTATTTAGATTAATACATAATGTATTTATTGTTAACTGTTGCATGTAAACCTCTTTAACAAGACACTCAGCAGTGTCTGTGTGTGTTCAAACCAGCTTCTCAAACCCTGAAGGTGGGTTATATGTTGGAGGTTTGATTATGCTGGTGTGTGTTCCAAACTGTAATCAGGTTTGGTTTGTGTGTGTGTGTGCGTGTGTTTGTGTGTGTGTGTGTGTGTGTGTGTGTGTGTGTGTTGTTGTTGTTGTTGTTGTTGTTTTTGTTGTTGTCTAAGTTTCTGTAAGCTTCTCACACCATAAAGAAAACAATGTCCTGTAAATCCACATGATACCATAGCCATGGAAATGCTCTTTTCATTTCTGATTGGCTGGCAGGTTTCCATTAAAGGACCATACCATTTTCTTCCATATTTGAACTAATATATTCAATTTTCATATACATAAAGTTACTGACAATAATTTCCCAAAGGATAAAATCATATTTCAGCTGTCCTGATATTTTGCAAAATCTCTTAATCTTTCAAAATCAAATATTCAAGTGATACACCCACCTTAAAAATCCATGTTTCTCCTGCTAATAGTTACGCAGCTTTATGAAGTCACAGTCATTAAAAATTTTCCATAAATGCAGGTCTTCTTTTGGGACTATATTCCCTGGTAGAGGCATACATTCACTCCATGCTTTTTATTGAGCTTAAACACTAAAATTACATAACTTCTAAAAAACCTGAATATACGTCTTGTTGGTGATGATGGATTACCTATCCCAAGAACGTTTACAGTATCAACAAGTTGATTTTAATAGCATAGCAGAATGAACTGAAACCAATGGAGGTCTGGAAGGTAGGAAAAACATTTTTAATTCACCATTCCAGTAGTATGTTTTGAGAAATGATTGTCAGTAATGTTACATGTATGAAAATTTAATATATTAGGCTCAAACATGCAAAATGGGTGGTATGGTCCTTTAACGTTCTATATCAAGACACTTCAAACAGTTCTGAACTTGTTTCACCATTTTAAATCATTGTGTGAAGTATGTTAAACTGTACAGCAACAATAATTCTGCTTTGGCACTTAACTCCCACTGATGAACCTAATCATGGCTTAATCTGACTAAGAATGAAAAAAAATAAAATAAATAAAAATAAATACATTTTTAAAAAAGGACTCATTTTCTCTTGTGGGTTATTCTCTGTCAGTCATTTAAATGTTACAGCTAAACTGAGCATTCAGGGAGTTTAACAACAAAAGCAGAGTGGATGTTTGTGTCTCTATATGAAAAACTTCCATTTTATCTTGTAAATATGTAATACTCTGTTGCATACTGCTTGGGTAAATTCATCCTGGACTGTGTGCGAGTTGAATTCCCAGTTGTTTCTCGATGTGAAGCAATTCAACAGAGATCTGGAACAGTTTAGAAAGTGTCATTAATGAACTATTAAACAGGACTAAGCTTGCTGCTGCATGACAGGGCTGTTGAAACTGTAACTCAGGATGCTAAAAATAGGAAACATGGCTTTTTCTGTTGGGATCTCAGTTTGAGTTATGAAGCCCTGGTTCCCATGGTGAGAGACTGCATTTACTCAGCATACTGCTTGTGCAGTATGAGCTCAGCAGAGTTTGGCTCAGTGAAGTTTTGTACGTTTTATAATTAGAACAGAAAGAAGATATGAAAGAAAAAACTTGAGCTCAGTCTGCAAGTATATCTAGGTTAAAAAAAAGTGCATCCAGCTGCATCAAGGGCCAACTGTTCCATTTAACTGTTTGGAGACTTAATAGCATTATCACAAATTATAGAGTCTTGGATTGGTCATGCTATTTTAATTTGGCTCAGTAAGTAATTTTTAGATTGAGTATTTTTCTATTTTAACTGTATAACATACCATGTTTCTTTACACGGTCTTTTGGAAATAATGGAAACTTTTTTAAACAATTGTATAGTTCATATTTTTGTTTTTGGTAGTTGATGTGAATATGAATGAAGCAGCAGTCAAAAGGGTAGCATGCTTGTTGTTCAGGAGGGTTTCTTAAACTGTGGATCACTTCCTAAAAATGGGTCACATTTTTCTGGACTAGGAGGACAACTTTTGATGTTGTAGTGAAATAAATATACACCCAGCATTGTAGAAGACATGTATGAAATATCATAAATATTAAGTTCCCAACATGTAATTAAAGCTTTAAAGGACCATATCACCATTTTGCATGTTTGAGCCTAATATATTCAATTTTCAAACATGTTACTTTACTGATAATCATTTCCCAAAGCAGAAAACTGTATTTCAGCTTTCCTGATATTTTACAAAATATCTCTTAATCTTTCAAAATCAGACATTAAAGTGATATACCCACCTTAAAAATCAGTGTTTCGTCTGTCCCAAAAAAAAACCTTCATTTATGGAAAAATTTAAAGGACCATGACTTTAAATTTTTCCATAAATGCAGTTCTTTTTTTGGGACTATATTCCCTGGTGGAGACATACATTCACTCCACACTTTTTATCGCACTTAAACGCTAAAATTACGAATCTTTGAAAAAACCTGAATATAGGTCTTGTTGGTGATGATGGATTACCTATCCCAAGCATGTTTCAAGTATCAACAAGTTGATTTTAATAGCAGAATGAACTGAAACCAATGGAGGTCTGGAAGGTAGGAAAAACATTTTTAATTCACCGTTCCAGTAGTATGCTTTAAGAAATAATTGTTAGTAACCTTACATGTATGAAAATTGAATAGCCTATACAAGGCTCAAACATGTAAAATGTATGGTATGGTCCTTTAAATTACTGGCTTACTATAATTATCATCTCATAGAAAGTTGATAAGAAAACCCTTTGTGCTGTTTACCAGTGTCTTTGTTTTTAACTGTATAGACTACCGCCTTTAAACATTCATTTATTCTGCCTAAACGTTGTGTTTTTAACTGTTTTATTATTATTCTTGTGTTATTGTTATTTTTCTTGGCATGTTAATTTTCTATTATTGTTAATTTTTTTTAATTAGCTATTATTATTATTATCATTATTATTGTTGAATTGTGATCATGATAGCTTTTGCAGCACTTTAGTTAAAACTCTCTCTCTCTCTCTCTCTCTCTCACACACACACACACACGCACACACACGNACTTTAGTTAAAACTCTCTCTCTCTCTCTCTCTCTCTCACACACACACACACACGCACACACACGGTCTGTCACAGTGGAGCAGTCATCCTGTAATGGCTGCCACTGCTCATTGTTCACATCCTGCTTTGTCCTCAGCGCCATTTTGACTGCAGCAGCAGCAGCAGTTAGCTGCATGTCCGCACACACTAATGCAGAGGTCTTGTCATGCTAGCTCACGCTTAGCTTCATAGCACCACTTCCAGATACTAATATGAGGCCCAACAGTGCCATGTTAGATATCCGCCCTCTTCAACTTTTATCCCTCCTCAGCTGCAGCTCTCACACTCCGGCAGAAAGATCTTAATTTAGCGCAGCTACTTTCAATTTATCTCCTGCGCTCTTATGGCAGAGGGAGACGCTAAGCTAGCAGTTAGCTCCTACTTTTACACAGAAGGCTAGCTATGCTAAGCTAACCGCTGAGGGCAGAGCAGGCACGGAGGACTGAGCTGAGGCTGCAGACCACTTTCTTTACCTGCGCTGGAAAACACTTCATTCTTTCTCAAACTCATTTTTTTTCACTATTATCTGTTGTGTAAACATGTGAAAGGAGCCGTACCAGGCTACACCAGGCTACATCAGGCTATATAATACTGAGCTGTGTGTTGTTAAAAAGGAGACAAAGCAAAGCTCTTTAACCTGAACTCCTCATTCTGTCTAAATTAAAAGAGCAAATAGTGAAATTTATGTTAGAATATGGCATTGCTGTGAAATCACATAAAGCATGTTTCACCACCAACAAATAAAAATCAAAAAATAAAAAATTTAAAAAGCCACGTTACTAACCAAAGCACCGAAAATTAACTGGGAAAATAGTTCTTAATAAAAATAAATAAACCAAAATAAATTTTAATTTTGAGATTAAGCTATTTTGTACAATAATTACTATAAAACTTGAATTTATCCAGCATAATAATAATTGTAGCCTAACAGTACAGCATATATTATAATGGTTGTTCTTAATAGCCTGTAAAATATTAACTCGTCATTTTGTTTGTTATTGGTTATAAAATGCACTTTAGTGTTAAAATATAGACCATGAATAAATAAATAACCTAATTCTTCCTGGGTAGATACCATATCAAGTCTCTTCTAGCCTATCATTTATTAATTTTTATTCATAGCTATATCATAAAAACATGATCGAAACCACATTGTAAATGTTTGCATTTTTTATTATTATTATCATTTCCACTATGAAAATAATGTACAATAAATAATTTGGATTTTATTTTCACTATTAAAGAATTTCAATAAATAAACTAGGGTCCAAAACTAGGATCATCAGCAGGGCATTTTCCCCAGCGGCTCGCCTCTCCTTCAGAGAAAAGAATGAATTCATTCTTCAGTTTCAGTGTTCTAAAGCAGTCTGGCATGTCTGCGTTATAACAGTTCCTGAGAAGTTATTAAGGGTCCATGAAGCTGCACTGGAATCAACTATCAAACCCACACAATCTGGTTAATAGATTTAACAAAAAATATACAAAACAAGAAAGGCAATAAATACCTGAAATTTGGACAACGAGAGTAAAAAAAAACACGACTTTTCGATAAAAAAAAAAAAAAAATTAAAATTAAAAAATTAAAAAAATTTCTCCTCGTTGTAAAAAATAAAACAAAAATAAAATTAAAATAATAAAATTTAAATCAACTGGCATTTCATCTCAGGCTTCAATCTAATCCGCCAAATTAAAATCGACAAAAACACAAAAAATAGTTTTAGAAAGTAACATAAATTTGACTAAGAAATGTTTTTCGGAATGTTGCCGAGAAGCTTGAATATTTTTTTTAAAACAGCTGGGTCTTTAGATATCTCCTCCGCTCGATTGTTCATCCACAGGGCCTGTACGTCCACTCCTTCTCTCATTTTTCATTTTTCATTTGCCTTTACAACAAAGTTTTAGCTTTTTGTTGTAACGGGCCTCAGAAGTTGAGGTGCTGCAGGTCTATGGTGCACAATGTGCTTGTGAAAAGGTCGAAGTCCTCCTCGGAGAAATCCACCGGGCTGTCCAGAGAGCTCTGCAGACTGGGTGACAGGCAGGACTCCCCTGCGAAGAAGGTCAGGTCGGGGAGAGCGGATGAAGATGAGGCCGTGGGAGGAACAGAGGAAGAGGAGGAGATGGATGAGTCCTGCTGCTCGGAGAAAGGTGGATCGCGGCCGGGTGCTTCTGCTGCGGTCCCGGCCTCGCTCAGCTGCATCGTGCCCGGTTTGTCAGCAGTGTGTCTGGCGGTGAACGCCGGTGGCGATCGACGGGTCGCAGCCGCGTCAGNGTTTGTCAGCAGTGTGTCTGGCGGTGAACGCCGGTGGCGATCGACGGGTCGCAGCCGCGTCAGATATCCCTGGCAACGGTGGGGGATCGGAGCGGCTTAAACGGTCTCCGTCCTCCTCCGAAGGCTTAACATCCGCACTGTCATTAGCGTAGGCGGTGGGAGCGGCCACAGTAGCAGCCGCGGCAGCTGAAGATGGATTGCTGCTCCCCGCCTCGCCCTCAGATGAAGCTCCCCCGGTNCCGCGGCAGCTGAAGATGGATTGCTGCTCCCCGCCTCGCCCTCAGATGAAGCTCCCCCGGTGCCAGATGCTTCTAGTGGCTGACTTGAGTACGGGGAGGAGGCATCGGCGCCTTCCAACGGCTCAAAGCCACCCGGGTCGCTCGATTCGTGGCCTCCTGCACCACCATCCCGGTGGTGCGTCGTCTGGCGCTTATGTTTCATCCGCCGGTTCTGGAACCAGACTTTGACCTGACGTTCGGTCAGATCGAGCAGGGCAGCGATTTCTACTCTCCTAGGACGGCATAAGTACTTGTTAAAGTGGAATTCTTTTTCCAGCTCCAGCAGCTGTGTGTTGGTGTAGGCGGTGCGCAGCCGACGGGACGCGGCGCCTCCACCGTCCGGACCTGCCTGTATCGGGTCTGCGGGAATAAACAAAAAACAAAGGAGTGTACAGACAAAAATATTATGTCGTTTTTTTGTGCAAAAAGTTTAATTTAATTTAATTTAATTTAATTTAATTTTATTTTATTTTATTTTATTTTATGCTTCACCGTGTATTTTAGCAGTGTAAAACTATAACAATATTATTGTGTGAAATTTTAGAAGTAAGTTGGCCCATCATCGAGCAGAAATCCCTTCGGCTCTTCCGCCTGTAATAAAACAGTAATAAAACACGAAAACCCTCATAAAAAAAATACTCCTTCCAATTACAGTAGCAGCCAAAGTCATAACGGGGAGAGCGAACAAATTTAGTGCTGCATAAAAATCTAAACAAGGCGCAAATAAAGACGGATGATCAAAACGTCAAAGTGGGTTTCCCCCTCTGTAAAGCCGAGGGTGCGAGTTGTGAAAGGCTGCAGCCTGGGATAAGAGAAAATGGAAAGAGAGAAAAATAAATTAATCAGGGAATAAGGGGAAATGGTGGAATGTCGATGTGAAACTAATATGGCAGTATCTGTCAAAAAACATAGCTGAGGCGTCGAGTAACTTCACTGCAACGTGAACATGATCAAAAAAAGCAGGAAATTGGGTGAGAAAAAAAGAGCAAAAAACAAAAATTTCAATTAAAATGAATTATAGGAGTTCCCCCCTCCCCCTCCCCCTCCCC
>VXCM01006857.1:33450-52434 GCA_014773175.1 Lucifuga dentata | reverse complement strand
CCCCCCCTCTCTCTCTCTCTCTCCTTCTCTGTACGTGGGTGTGTAAAGAAGTGGAAAATCCCCAAGAAATGCAAAAAAAAAAATTTAAAAAAAATAAAAAAAATCTAAAATTCCTTTTAAAATGCACTGATTGTCCTGGAGGTTGACTGGAAGTTTGAGTCTCCACAATGAGAAAACATAATGAGTAAAATCTTAGAAACTGTGATTATGTGCACTCTGTGTCCTGTAGCACCCATATTTTGTTTGATTGCTTTGCCTCGCCATTATATTTCCGACCACCATCCAATATGGCTTCCATCACCAGTTCTCTTATGAATATGTAATGCACATAAATGCTGATGGTGCTATCAAATCAGATCCCCACAGAACAGAATGATACAGGTTGCAGCAATAATTGGCAGAAGAAGTTAAGAAAAAAAAAAACCATCCACATTGTCTATGCGCCTTTACACACAATTTATTATTTTAGAGAATGCATTTTGGAAATTCAGGATGCAGAAATATAGGGATGTAGGTTAGTAGCTCTGACACTAGATACTGCATTTTATTTTAAAATGATGCTGGAAGTAATGCATGTGTGGCTTTAATGGCAGTTAAATGCATGATGAGAGTGTGCACTGCAGCATAATGCAGTGGTTTAGACATGGCGTCCTCCATTGTCACAGCATCACAACACTGCACAATACACCCACAGGCACACATCTCAGACTGAGGAAGACAGTGTCACACGCCCAACAAATCCACGCTGTGTATAATGAATGTTAGGTTATTTGGGATATGGAGAATGAAGACGCAAATGGAAATCAAAGAACAGACTGCATGCCTCTCATCCCCCCACCCCCCATACCCCAACACACACATACTGGCTCCCACATCCTAGCATACCGACCTGTGGGTGACTCGATGCCCGCCGATGCGTACCCGGAGGCGGCCGGTGATGGGGAGGACGAGGTGGGGGGGATGATGGATCCGCCGCTGCTAGAACTGCTTGTAGGCTTGGGGCACTTCTTAGATGATTTCTTCTCTTTCATCCAGGGGAACTCGTGTGCCAGCGGACCGGTCGGGGTGGCCGTGGCCGAAGCAGGGGCCTGGCCAGGCGGGCAGGGCTGCTGGGCGGCTCGGTGAGGCGTCTGGAGGCCATTAGTGGCGGAGGTTCTCCGGTTCTGCTGGCTCCTTACAGCCGGTCTCGGCTGGCTGGCTATGCAAGGGCTGAGGCTGGGGATGGTGTGCTCGAAGGGAGGCGGAATTACTGTCGACTCCTTGATTGATGAAGTTTGAAATGACTCCAGGACGGCGGGGAAGGACGTCAGGCACTCTGCTAGGGACGGCTGGCTGTTTATAAAACCGATCTCCCTCTCGAATTCAAAATTCATAGCTCCCTCAATCCGGTTTCACCCTCAAACGGCGAGACCCCGAGCAATCCCTTCCCCAAAATAAAAAAAATACAAAACACATGCACACACACACATACGCACACGCGCACACACAATATGGCTTCTTATAAAATAAAACGAAAAGGAAAAAAAAAATGCAGGAGCATGTAGGTTCTTGACCGCAATGGCGTAAATGCGGTGCCTATATAATAATTGTGTATATTGGTGATATTACTAGCGTATGGGGACCTGGGTAGGCTAAACTGAAGAACTATGGGGCGAAATTGCAGCCAATTCCTGGTCATGTGATCCAAATCAGNGGCTAAACTGAAGAACTATGGGGCGAAATTGCAGCCAATTCCTGGTCATGTGATCCAAATCAGCCAATACGGAGCCCCGGCCTGGTGGTGGCGGTGGCTGTGGGAAGCAGCATTATTATTTTTCCAACAAATGCTGTTGCCAAAAAAAAAAAAAAAAAAANATTCGGGGGAGAGAAAATCCGAATGGAGCCGTTCGCCATGTGCGCTGTGTGGGCGACAGGTCGGCGCATCTCGGCTCGGTTTTACGCGCACACACAATAGAGCATCTCCTGGACATTTCGGTCCTCTGGGTGATGTAATGACAGTCAACATTAGGTGAACGGAGCTGGTCAGCACCGTTTACAATATGGCTCCTCAAAGGGAAAAAAAAAAAAAAAAAAAANAAAAAAAAAAAAAAAAAAAACTACTGTTTACAGCAGTCACATCATTAATCTTATAAAGTGTGACAGGAGCTAAAAATCCCCAACTTGGAGAGGAAACTTGGAGAGTGTTTTAGATGGCGTTTAGCAGCTCAGGAGGAGAGGATGATGAAGGTTTCCACTTAGTGTTGGTGAAGATAAAGCAGACTGGCTTATATAGTGCAGAGAGACAGCTTTAACTGTAAGGCAGTGGAAAGAGAGGCAGAGACGAGCCTGGTTTTGGTGTAAGTGTGCCATTTTTTAATTTGATAGTGTTTTATGCAAGTGTCTCCGCTAGCCTTTTGAAAGCTTGCTAAATATGTTGTGTGTATGTATGTGTGTGTGTGTGTATGTATGTGGGAGAGAGACAGAGAGAAGGATGGAGAGAAAGAGTGTTTGTGTAAGAGAGAGAGAAATATTGTCTAAATATAATCTCACCCTAAACATAGGCTGGTCACACAGGCTCGACAATCTTTCTTGCAAGAACCTCTCTCTCTCNTAAAAATGCTCGGTGTGTTTACGAAGAGAGAGAGAGAGAGAGAGAGAGAGAGTTCACAGCGAGGTCGCTCCGTACAACTGGAACGTGGGAGCCTGCCAGCCTCCTTTACCTAATAGTAGAAATAATAACACAGCAGTGATGGTGTCCATGCTAATAGTAAGTGAGAATGTTCTGATTCGCCTTCAGACTTAAGAGATTTATTTATAAATCTCGGGAAGTCATGATTTTAGTGGGGAGTATTTTGAGGAGGGCCTGAGGAGCCCCGAATGGGAAAAAAGAGGTGAGGTGATCAATCTTTCTCTCACTGCAAAGCGCCTGACAGCAGCTACCCCCTCTCTCTCTCTTTCTTTCTCTCCCCAAATAACAAGAAACCTCTTCACCTCTCTCTCTCTCTCTCTCTCTCTCTCTCTCTCTCTTTCTCTCTCTCTGTCTCTCTCCCTCTTTTTAGCCATAATATTCGCCATGATTTTAGCCTAAATCACAGCGCCTTTACGCACGGAGAGCGCAGCCGCCCCTACCGCGTTTGGAAACGTCATGTGTCAGAAACCAAGCAGAAATCTTTTCCACTTATCTGTTTTAAAAAATGACTCAGCCGCCAGGCACAAATGGATATAGGCTATTTACCCCCCCCNCCCTCCCCTCTCTCTCTTTCCCATGGCATTTGGCTTAGCCCCCGGCTCTGAAAAACAGACAGAAAAGCAGAAATGTGTGTGGGAGTGGAGACCATTGAGAGCAGCAGAAAGCGGAGGGAGTGAGTAGGACGAGGATGAGGCAGACAAACACACACACACACACACACACACACACACACACGCTGACTCCCAGCATCACCACACACTGCACCGCTTCCATTTCTTTACATTAAAAAAAATGTTTTATTTTATTTTTAATTTTTGTAATATCGACAACCCTTTCTTCCAGATTTTTGGAGGGCAAATTTTGGCTTTAGTGGAGACCTGAAGCTGTTTTCCAAATAAACGCGGAGTAGCGCGACTGAAGCTGGATATGTGACTTTTATTTTATTTTATTTTATTTTATTTTATTTCATTTTATTTTATTTCATTTTATTTTATTTCATTTCATTTCATTTTATTTTACGAGTTACTTATCTTAATTTAGGGTTATTGATACTGGTAGGGTGAATTACTATCAATTTAAAAATCCAGCAACTGATGATCAAACCTGCTGACTGCATGTAATGAAGAATATTTGTAACTGCACTCAGTATTTGTACTTGTGCAATTAATGACGAACGGATATACTTATGAAATTGCTAACAATAGTGTATATTATTATTATTATTATTATTATTATTATTATTATTATTATTATTATTAGTGTTGTTGTTGTTGTTATTAGTAGTAGCAGCTGTAATAGTAGTAGTAATATTAGTAGTAGTAGTAGTAGTAGTAGTATATTTGGCTTCCCTCCAGATAACATCAGTCAAACAGCTATAAAATATGATAACTGATCACATTTTGACAGTTAACTTTGATGAATTATAAAAACGTTGTTTTCTTAAAGTAAGAATTTTTGCAGCAAGAATTTTTGAAACCGCTTTGTGAGGTGTTTTGCAGTAATAGCTGTAGTATTTTTCAGCAGCGTGCTGAAGCTGAGCCATCTCTGCGTCTGTTTTTATGAGGCAATAAATTAGATCCAATCTCTCCTTATTGGTGTTTTTATTGTCTGTTAGTCCAGCAGAGATATAAAGGGAAGTACCTCCGTTTTTTATGGGAGTCTGATTTATGTCCCAAGTTTTATGCTGCTCTCAGGCCGCCTGAGCTCAGCGCGCGTGGAAGCGTGTGTGTGTGTGTGTGTGTGAAGGGAGGGGAAGTAACCACGTGACCGGGCCAAGGCGCAGGCCTAAGGGCTTTTTTTAGTTTCAAACATCAACACAGGAGACATAGCTACCAGGAGGATCATTGCGTGCGTGTGTGTGTGTGTGTCTGTGTGTGTGTGTGTGTGTGTGCGCGCGCGTCTGTGTTTGTGCGTGTGATAGAAAGAGTACAAAAGGGAAAAAGAAGGCATAAACAAAACAAAACTGCAGAAAAAGTCCACATGAACTAGTTCATGTGGACTTTTTAGTCTTTCCCTTAAAACCTCTTACTTTTTGTAGATACAATAATAAGCTGCACATGCGCACAAGCCAGATTGTGTTCCTGCAAACATACAAGTAAAACTGGGGGGATAAAAGCATAGCAAACCCAAAAGCTAGAATGAAATCTAAAAAAGATGAGTAAAGATGACAAAGCCTCAGGTCAGACAGGACTTATTCTCTTCCTGAAGCAGTTTCTGCTTTCTAAAACTGCTTGAGGTTATCGAGCAGCTTGACTTGGGTCAGCAAAGACACTTTGTCTCTTAAGAGCGTCAAAACTGAAGAAGCCTCAATACAGCTAGCAAACATGCACACTGTCAGTTGTTGATTTGGTTACATATTCAAATGGACATAAACTGAAATAGTTAAATACTGACAAAGTCAATCTACTTTCTCCACCGTGGTCAATCCAACTCCCCCCCAGCTCCCCATCCACCTACAGTAAAATCATGATGTAATTTTTATTTACCACTATGTCCCTCTGCTGCCCAAATCCTCAGGCAACAAATAGAGAAAATCTATGAATCTGAACATCTCCTCATGCTACTTGCCCCGCCACCACTGACACACCAGAAACTCTAGACATGGCACTGAGCCAATATTTCAGCCAAGCAGCTGCTTTGACACACACACACACACACACACACACATTAAATGTTAAACACAAAGTAAATGTAATCCACTGCCTGACAAACTAGACTCCATAACAGTAACATGGCCATTAACACCGTTGCTCTTAAGCTTAGATGTCACCATAGATCTGGTACTTTCTTCTGTTAGCTTGTTTTGTGGTTTGCAGTTTTCTGAGTCTTGATAGTTCAGTGAATCATCATCGAACAGCTGCACGTGTGACTGCAGTCTGACAAAGAGTTTTAGTTAAGAGACAACATTTATACTGAATGATGGTTTTGTTGCGGTCAAGGTCACGGTCTGGTAGAGACTTCAACATAAGACTCCTTCTCAGCTAGTCTTATTTGAAGCACAAATATCTTTCATAAATATTGGAAATTCTGTTAAAATCTTTTGGCCTAGCTCTCACTTCCATTTGATATTCTGAGCCTGTGTGGGGTTTAGCATTACAAATACTCCAGCCCTGCATTTGGGTAGATTTCACATTACTCACACTTGCATGGATTTATTGGTTGTATTGTTTGATCGTAACTCATAAATCACCTGCTCCAACAATATAAGACATGGATTTTAACAGAGATCCTTTTACATCTCCACTATAGACAGACAGCTGTGAGAGTCCTGTTGAGAGAAAATGAAAAGGTAGATGAGTACTAATATTTTCAGATTTTTATCACAAATATTGAAGACTGGAGGAGAGAGGAGGGGCCGGAGGAGGAGGAGGAGGAGGAGGAGGAGGAGGATGCTTGGAGAAGGAGAGTAGAGGCACAAAAGAGGAGAACCTAGAGGGAGAGACAGAAGAAGACAGGCCCACTGAGAGAGAGGCAGGAGATCAGGAAATGACTGACAGAGAGGAGGGAGGTGGAGGTGATGAAGAAGTGAGTGTAAGTGATAAAGAACATGGAGAGAGAGAGAGAGAGAGAGAGATGGAACCTGTGACAGAGATTAGGGCGATTTGGAGAGACGGAGAGAGCCAGACAACAATGAGAGGGATGAAGAGAAGGAGACAGATGGACAGACAGATGGACAGATGCTTTAAGTCCAGGCAGACCTCAGTGGTTTTTTTACACTATAGATATGTAACAATTCACTCAAAAGTTGTTTTACGTTATTGGCTATTGTTTTATGATTAGTGCCTACAGTTAATCTGTTAAGACACTCCTAAATCTTTGTTACAGCAGATTTATTCTCTTCTCCATCACTGGTTGAACTAATAACAGGAATAAGTGCTTTGTTGGTTTTAGCCGTGCTGTACGACTCATCTACACCTCACATTAAAATGCAATCTGTATCCAGATATATTACTCAGATAAGGAACAATACACATTATTGCAATAATGTGTAAAAGCGGGCAGAACACATTGCAGTTGAAATGTAATCTGGTTTCTGATTAGATCACAGGTGTAAAGCCAATCTGTGCATGGGACACGTGCATGAGGTCACATCTACCCACAGGTTGAGAACATCACCCTGCCTTGTTTTCCTGTTTGCTCTAACAAAGTGATTTTGAATTGGGAGTTGTGACTTATTTGTGTTGCGTTATTATAATTTATTTATTTTTAAATTTGATTGAGCCGGGCCATGGAGAAAACAAGAAACACAGGCTGAATGAGAATCAGTCACAATAAGCTGAATGTTTGCTGATGTGAGTCCCGACAATTTATGTCTTTGTCCAGATCATGTCTGGACACAAAGAGTCGACTTTAACAGGGCTGTGTGGTAACTCAGGAACAAAACCATGTTTTTAAAGGACCATACTGGCCATTTTGCATGTTTGAGCCTAATATATTCAATTTTCATGCACGTAACGTTACTGACAATCATTTCCCAAAGCATACTACTGGAACAGTGAATTAAAAATGTTTTTCCTACCTTCCAGACCGCCATTGGTTTCAGTTCATTCTGCTATTAAAATCAACTTGTTGATACTTGAAATGTTCTTGGGATAGGTAATCCATCATCACCAACAAGATGTGTATTCAGGTTTTTTTAGAAGTTATGTAATTTTAGCATTTAAGTGCAATAAAAAGCATGGAGTGAATGTATGCCTCCACCAGGGAATATAGTCCCAAAAGAAGACCTGTGTTTACAGAAAAATTTATACTTCATAAGGCTGTGTAACTATTAGCAGGAGAAACATGGATTTTTAAGGTGGGTGTATCACTTGAATATTTGATTTTGAAAGATTAAGAGATTTTGCAAAATATCAGGAAAGCTGAAATACAGTTTTAATCTTTGGGAAATGATTAGTAGCCTTGAATATGTTAGACTCAAACATGCAAAATGGATGCTATGGTCCTTTAATCATGTTTTTAGTCATGTTTTGGTTTTTGATTTTTCACCTGATAGCATTGATGGCTAACAACATGCTAACTCTAAGTGCATTTTTTAGTAAACAATGACATTTTTAATGAGAAAACGCTTCCAAAGACCGACTAAAGACTGGCTGTAAATCTGAATAACATAACATTTTATTAAAGAATTGTTCGACAGACAACTCTCTCAACAAGGAAAGAAAAAGGAGCTACAAAGGACAAAGAAAGAAAGTTGCTTTTCTCCAAAAAGACTTGTTCTTTTTTTGCAGCTAATATTTTGCCTAAATTTTCTGACTATGCATGGATGGGCTTCCATTTCCATCCTTGCCTTTTCCCTGTACAAGCCAAGACATTTATGTACAAGGGTCATTATAGGAACATAAAAACTACTTATTTCCTCTAAAATACAAGAACTAAAAAAATTTAACTTCGGTACAATGGACAAGAAGAAACACAACATTATTTTTTTTTCTTTCATAACAGGTAAATACTAAAAAAGTACAGTATTTTTTCTTGATATAAATACATGAAGGATAAATAATAATACAAAACAGAAAGTCTTTTTAAAACTGACTAACAAATAAATATTTATATATGAATGTTCACTTGAACACACATTGGGCGAAAGACGCTTTGATTGGAGGGCCTTTCGTCTTCAAAATAAGATTTTATTATTTTTTATTTTTTTCACCTTTAACCATCAAAATGTAAACTCTAAGTGCAACAATGATGCCCGGATGTGAAAAGCGCTGGTGTAAATCTGCATTTGAAAAAGCACCCAGCAGATTTATTTCTGGAGCATCAGTGAGTGCACAATCAGACACGAAATTATTTCATTTTTATCACTTTCAGAACCAAACTGCTGCTTATTCAGCACCTTCAAAGCGTGTACCGTTTCTTTTGAATTTGTACTTTCAATCATCTTTATTCGTTACATTTCGCAAATTTAGCTCATTTCAGAGTAAAAGCCTTCAGTGTTTGTGCTGAGCAGTGGCCCATGCTGTGTGTCGTCCCACACTGTCCTCACTGACACGTCCAACAAATCAACCCACTTGTTTTAAAAATGTGAGATACACGTCAGCTCAGTTATCCGGGACATGCATTTTGTTCAAATATATACCCTGTATCCACGTTAAAAAGTCAAGATATGTGAGAACAAAACAAAATAATACAAAATGTGGACTTCTTCGGATTAGTGTCCGCTAATGTCTGTGAACCCTTCCATCTTAGAGAGAGAGAGAGAGAGAGAGAGAGAGAGAGAGAGAGAGAGAGAGGAGGGAGAAATGTCTTATCCAAACATAAATAGTGTTCTCCACACTTTACCCTGTGTCAATGATGTGCTAAAATAACAGCTTTAAAAAATTCTCTTCTGCTGTGTTTGTTTGAAGCTGTCAGCAGCCAGCGCAGCCTGGCTACAGATGAGTGTCAACAGAAGAAAGCTAGCTCAGCATTTCTGTGTGTGTTTGAGTGTGATATGCTAAGGTAGCTTAGCATCGATGTATGTAAGTCTAATGGGAGCTTTTGAGCTCAAAGCCTCATAACCTTTAAGCTCAAAGTTTCTTAAACCCTGTTTACGTGATGGGGGNGGGGGGAGCATGGTGACGGATGTGTGGGGTACTCTGTGGGGGATTATGGGAAATTGCCTCCCTCAAAAAGTCATGTGCTGCTGCCAGAGACAAGAGAAGTGGGTTAGTAGTGAGACAGTCTGAAAGGAGACAGACAGGTACGGCAGGAGGTGAGGAAAGAAGACAACCCAGTGGTTTTTACACGTTTAACGCCAAACTGAGAGACTATGAGAGAGACTGCAGGGGACAGAGGAAGAGTAGTGCAGCCAGCTGAAGCCATATATTTCTTTTCTTCCTCTCTTTCTCTCTGCGGCTGATGAAGAGGCAGAGCCCTGCACATAGCTCAGCTCAGATGGCAGCAACATGTGTTACCTGGAGTGGGAGAGTGTCCACTGACATAAATCTAACCACCTTGTTAAACGGCCATTAAAATCTCTCATTTACCACATACACACACACACGCACACAGACACACACACACACAGGGAAAACGTGTGCATGTGTCTTTGGGGGAAGTTTCATTATCAACGTGCTTTTAAACCACATGCTAGCTCTAACCAAAGCCATTATAATCTGCCTCTTTCAGAGCAAAAGCTGCACAATAGTGACACATAATAATGTTGCAATTCATTTGCTGAATATTGCAACTGTGAAAGACATTTTTAAGACCGAATACAGACAGATATTCCTTTCCTTTTAGATATTTTGGCCAACAAAAACATTTTACAAAAGCCGACAGATGTGGTCCATACTGTCTTTTTAATTTTTTTTTCAGTCCAACTATCAGTCTAAAGACACTGATCTAGATGCTGTTATGCCATAAAGTCTCTGCAACACTACAAGTTTATCAACAATAATTGTCCTCGGGGGATTTAATCTTATTTTTCTTCTGTCTGCACCTCCAACTGAGGTACGTTTTCCTATTTTAATTCACTAGTTGATCAATATGTCTATCAAGTCTATGACACACTTCACATCGAGACCAAGAAAATCAAGAAAACTGCAGTGCAAAGGCCCAAATGTTCAAATGTTAGGCTTGAATAAACTAATGTTCAAAACTTTGAACTAATAAACTAATGTTTCAAAACAAGCCTCTGATAATGTTCTTTAAAACACATGAAGATGTGCAGAGACAAAACATTCTCTGAGTTTGGCCACTATTGTCTTTTTGTCTTCTTATCAACCTTTGGACAGTGGGTTAAATATGGTGATGTGTACCGTATTACTGAAATTAGTCAAATGAAGTGGAAAACTTTACTTTCAGGTAAAGAGTGAAAGCTTTAGCCCTGTCAGACTCTGTCACATCGCTGATGAAGGCAGTAGAAATAGTGTGTGAATAGACAACATCAGAACAGTGAAATCTAAAAAGTTGTTCCCTTTCTGGACAAACCACTGGGTTGCCTCTTTCTGTCTCATTTCACCTGTCGTGCCACCCCACTGCAGCAGCAGAGTCCCCACATATATGTTAGTGTGTTAGTGAGTCACGTCTTGTTCTGTCGTCTTCAATATTTCTTACGTTGTTTGTCATTTTGTTCCAAACCTGCTACAGGTGAGTGAGCTTGGGTGCTTCCTGGATTCTGCCCTGAGTCGAGGTGTGGTGCGCCGACAGCTCGGCGTACGTTGGGTGCGTGGGGGGATCACAGGGCCCTGGGGGGCCCCCTCCACCCACGTGGTGCTGGTTGGCGGCTGACATTGGCCCTGCGCCATTGTAGTCCATGTTTTGATGGTGGGGTGGTGTGGGGCCGATGTGGTTTAGCCCATACATGGAGGGCCCTGAGCCAGGCATGGGCTCCACATAGCTGCCACCACCGATGTAGACTGGACTGGCCTGCATGTTGGTGGGTGTCCCGTACCCAGCACTGTTGGCCTGCACCAGGCCATGGTGGGGATGGGGTTCACCGTAATCTGGGTCTGGGGCACCATATTTCTGCTGGGGGGGGCAGCCCTTCATGGGGACATTGGGGTAGGCAGTGGACATGGAGTAAGACACTCCCTGGTGGGGCTTGCTGAAGGATGGTGGTGATGGGGCATCATAGCCTCCCCCACCTCCACCTCCCATGGGATGCATGGAGTTGAGGAAGCTGGCAGAGGACTGCATGGGTAAGGGTGGGGAGCCAGTCGGGGAGGGCCCTCCAGAACTGGAGCTCAGACCTTTGGACTTCTGGTCCTTCTTGTACTTCATGCGTCGGTTCTGGAACCAGATCTTAATCTGGCGTTCTGACAGGTTGAGGAGGTTGGCCATCTCCACGCGCCGTGGCCGGCACAGATACCGGTTGAAATGAAACTCCTTCTCCAGCTCGACCAGCTGGGCGCTGGTGTACGCCGTACGAGCTCGCTTAGATGATGCTGAAGAGCCGCTAGTAGGACTCTTTTCCCCACTGCTCCCACTCTCCCCTCCTCCTGATGCTGAAGAGGAGGAAAGGAGGCAAGCAAAAAAAAGAAACAAATAATGTGTAAGTGATTAAAATCCCGACAAATATCAAATTCAGAAAAATTGGGAGATGAAAGGAAAGAGTGGACAAGAGAGGAAAGGTTAAAAAGAAACAGGTAAGGAGAGGATAAAATGAATATTCAAACAAGGAAAAATGAGAAGAGACCAGAGCGGGGGGGGNGAGAGAGAGAGAATAAAACACAATTAGCCTGCTTGGAGGAGGAAACTGAAAGCATTCAGGGTGTTAATAAAGCGGATGGGGGTCTGGGTAGGCAAGCTGACTTATCGCTTGATATTAGTTGTCAACACTTCATAAAGGTGGCAGTTATTAAGAGATGGAGGCCCTATACTGGCCGAGAGCAGCTAAATTGCATCATGGCTGGAAAGACAAGCGCCCCCNCCCACATCAAGTATGAGGACCCACATCTTCAGTTTACTGACAAAACTGAAGGTTTTGGTCACTGTGCACCTTTATAGGATAAGAGTTCCTGATTCTTAACTGACCAATGTAAAGACAGGTGAGGTCAGAGGTCAAACACCTAAACAGGCAGGAGGTCTGAATGCAGGAGCTCCTGTTGAAGGAGCAGCTTTCTAAACCTCGACACCATGCTGCAGGAACAAGCTGACGCAAAGCTTGTAGCTACATCTCAGGTGTTTTTATTTTTCTTGCTTGATTTGACTTGACTTGATTTGATTCCACTTTTATTTGTGTTGAGCGAGTTTTATGACCCTCAGGCTTTTGAAACCTGTAGAAAAGCCTGTTGCACATTTGAAAGTGCACAGTCAATCTCAGCAGGAAGGACTTGCTGCCTGAGGGCCCGCAAAGGTTTGATCCCATTAACACATAATAATCTAAAAGTGCTTCATAATTCCAACCCATTAAAAGCACTGCTTCCTATATCACATAAGAATAATAATACATTTTATTTATAGGCGCCTTTCATGGCACTCAAGGACACCTTACAGTAAAAACAAAACAGCAAAATATGTTATATGTATCATATGTTACTGCACTGTTTTTGTAAGGTGAAAACAAATTCCTACATTCATTAAAACATCCAAAATTAACTGACAGTAATTTGGGTCAGATTTTTGATAAGGTGGCCAATGGAGTCATTTTAATTTTTTTTTTTTTTTTTTTTTTTGGTCATTTTGGAAAATAATGCTGGCATTGTTTGTCTCCACCCGGTCCTCATTTGATTCATATATAAATCAAGTACATTGGTTTTCCTTAATATAATGACAATATGCAAATTTAAAGGACCATTGACTGGCCATTTTGCGTATTTGAGCCTAATATATTCAATTTTCATACACATTACATTACTGACAATCATTTCCCAAAGGATAAAACCGTATTTCAGCTTTCCTGATATTTTGCAAAATCTCTTAATCTTTCAAAATCAAATATTCAAGTGATACACCCACCTTAAAAATCCATGTTTCTCCTGCTAATAGTTACACAGCCTTATGAAGTCACAGTCGTTAAAATTTTTCATAAACACAGGTCTTCTTTTGGGACTATATTCCCCAGTGGAGACATACATTCATTCCGCGCTTTTTATTGCGCTTAAACGCTAAAATTACGAAACTTTAAAAAAAAACAAAAACCCTGAATACACATCTTGTTCGAGATGATGGATTACCTATCCCAAGAACATTTCAAGTATCAACAAGTTAATTTTAATAGCATACCAGAATGAACTGAAACCAATGGAGGTCTGGAAGGTAGGAAAAACATTTTTAATTCACCATTCCAGTAATATGCTTTGGGAAATGATTGTCAATAACGTCATGTGTATGAAAATTGAATATATTAGGCTCAAACAAAATAGTTGGTATGGTCCTTTAATAGAAACAAAATCTCTCTGGAATGCTTATGTTCCATGAAGGGTTCATAAACAGTCCTCAAACTGGTTCTGTTGTTGAGTTGTCAGATAGTTGTCAGACATGACAGTCACACTGTCCAACTGTTATTTTCCTTCTAAGCTGACAGTGGGTTTTACAACGAGGTGCAACAAGGAGCATTTCAGAGGAGAAGAGGAGAAGAGGAAGGGGACAGAGAGGAGGAAGAAGGTGGAGTCAAAAGAGAGTGGAGAAAAAGAAAATGAGAGTGTGTTGGCGCTGAAAAGGAGGCAGATTAATGAAGAAAGGTGGGCTGGGTAGATGCTTCAGTGGATTATCTGATGATGAGCCAGATTGTCCTGTAACTGCCATTTAACGGTAATAAACCATAAATGACAAATTCAACTTTTAACATGCCATCCCAGTTATATTCAGTTTTGTTTGTTGGTGTTTTCCTGCTTTTCTTTTTAAAAGACCATACCATCCATTTTGCATGTTTGAGCCTAATATATTCAATTTTCATGTGTTTCCTACCTTCCAGACCTCCATTGGTTTCAGTTCATTCTGCTATTAAAATCAACTTGTTGATACTTGAAACGTTCTTAGGATAGGTAATCCATCATCACCAACAAGACGTGTATTCAGGTTTTTTTTTTGTTTTGTTTTTTGTTTTTTTGTTTTTGTTTTTTTAGAAGTTACATAATTTTGGCATTTAAGCAAAATAAAAAGCACAGAGTGAATGTATGTCTCCACCGGGGAATATTGTCCCAAAAGAAGACCTGTGTTTATTGAAACATTTTAACAACCATGACTTTGTAATTTTGTGTAACTATTAGCAGGTGAAACATGGATTTTTAAGGTGGGTGTATCACTTGAATATTTGATTTTGAAAGATTAAGAAACTTTGCAAAATATCAGGAAACCTGAAATAGTTTTATCCTTTGGGAAATGATTGTCAGTAACGTAACATGTATGAAAATTGAATATATTAGGCTCAAACATGCAAAATGGATGGTATTGTCCTTTAATCCATCACTGATCATGTTGACTGATAACTGTCTTTTCACAGGTGTAAAAAGTTGCAGCTGAGCCGAGTCCGTCCTACCAAAACAAAACACATAGAGCTGAATGGAGCAGGGAACAGCTGCAGAGCCTGGACGAAAATGGAAATAAGACGCGGTTCCTGATTTTGAACCTGACTTAACTGAAATGTACATGCAGGCTGTGGCAAAAAGCAAGGCTGGCAGACTTTCAGGCATGAGCAGCTGGAGCTTCAAGGAATTATGGCATTAAATACTTCAAAATTTAAAAATGATGCACCTCGTTTTGAATCAGGGATATTATCTTTTATCCTGACTGTCTTTGCACTCACTTCCAACCATCATCCCTCTGCCAGCACGCAGTTACACAATGACAGATACAAAGGATCAATGCTTCCTCAACAAGAGGTCAGTCCACCTTCTTCACCAATTGGCTCGGCATTAGTAATTCTCATTATTTTGTAGGTCAAAGTTCAATCTCACTTAACTCAATGCAGCAAGAGGAAGGATCAATTTGAGACAGAAAGCTTATGCATCTCACCCCATACCATACTTATTTGCTTATTTACTTTGTTTCATAAATATAAATTGTCTGTACATTGTCTTTTCATACATCCTCAGTCATGGGTCACAGGAGTTACATATCAGAGAGCCTGGTGAATTTTGCAATATTTTTCATGAACACTTCACATGAGAAATTTCAAAGAAACACTTTTATGCATCATATCACACACAGTGATGTCATTATTTTGTGGCATAACTCCAAATTTGAAGAAATAATTGACATGCTGTGACACCTATTAAGATAAAATGTGGGGTAATTTTTAATTTAAGGTTAGGGTCCATTTTTGTGTTTGGGTTGGATAAGGTTTCAATCTGTGACTTGATCTATTTACTGTAAAAAAAAAAAAAAAAAAAAAAAAAAACTGCTTAGTTGAGTCCAAATCATCTACATTTTAGTTCTATATGCAAATGACTGATTTTCCTATTTGCTTTAAGAGCAGGTTCTCAAAGGTATACCGTCTCTCTACTCTGTCTTTTTTTTTTTTTTTTTTNTTTTTTTTTTTTTTTTTTTAACCCTAGCACTCCTATAAGGTTGAAACAATATTTATCAGTCTGGCAGTGCTCTGACCTTTGACCTCTTTTGGCTGCTTACCATACTGGCCTACCAATTTAAACTACTACTAATAACATGAAAAAAAAATGGAAATAAGAACTGAAGGTGAGGAAACAGGGAAATGGTGACAGCAATAACTGGAAGAAAGAAAATGATGGCAGCATGTAGCGTCACCATGGGAAGATGGGGAAAGGAGGAATAGTTGGGGAAATGAGGTAGTGAGAGAGATGCTTCTTGTTGTTGCCCTGCTGCCATGCAGGAGAGATGAAACAGACAGAGACAGACAGGTGGAATCCAACACACCATTGCCAGAGTTGTTGCTGGGTGAACAGCTTTTCTGCTTGGTCGCCTGCCGGCTCTCTTTCATCCAAGGAAAAATCTGCTTGGCCAAGGCTGGGTTTGGTGGCAGTGAGGAGGAGGAGGAGGAGGAGGATGTGGAGGAGGATGTAGAGGAGGAGGAGTTGGAAGANTGCTTGGCCAAGGCTGGGTTTGGTGGCAGTGAGGAGGAGGAGGAGGAGGAGGAGGATGTGGAGGAGGATGTAGAGGAGGAGGAGTTGGAAGACTTATTGGGGCCTGATTTAGTGACTGAGGAGGATCCAGCACTGCCCCCCTGCTGCTGAGCCCCGGTATTACCGTTGCTGGGGTTGGGGGGCAGCGGTGGAGACACCTGGGATGCAGGGTGGTGCTCTGGTGGAAGGCTGGGCCGCATGCAGCTGCCATTCATCTCCTTGCTTTTGGCGAGCTGCTGCTGTTGGTGGCCACCATTACCAGCCAGAGACTGCAAGGAGCAGGCGGACCGCTGGTACGAGTCCACATCCAGGTGGGTCGTGGACTGGAAGGTCGGCNTGCAAGGAGCAGGCGGACCGCTGGTACGAGTCCACATCCAGGTGGGTCGTGGACTGGAAGGTCGGCTGGTGGTGGGACACTGGGACCGGGGCATCGTAACCTCCGAAGCCGTTGGAAGCCGCTGCTGCAGCCGCCGCCGCTGCCGCCGCCGCCCCCTGCACCTGGTAGGAGGTGTAGCCACCAAAAAGCGTAGAGGAGTTGTCGTAGTACGTCGTTTTCTGCATTTCTGAGAGAAGTGGCGGCGTCTTCTTGTGCTCCGGTCCTTCTTGAGAGCCACTGCCGGAAGACCATTTGGCACCGGGGGTCACGTGACGGTGTCTCGCGCGCACACACACACACACACACAAATTGATATTTAGCATCTTCGAAGACATTTTTTGTTCACTAAAATTTATATTATTATTATTATTATTATTATTATTATTATTATTATTATTATTTAATTAAAATTTCATTACAATTAATACAACAAAATTCAACCTATTTCGATGTTATTTTAAACGTGATCATATATCATTTGTTTTCTGCTTCTTTGCTGCTTTCGTTTAGGAGGCATTATATCGGTGTAATAAAGCGCTACCCCACCCTGTTACTCAAGCTGAACATGACATTTTGTTGTGTAATGCCGACGGAGGATCTGCTCTGTATATATTTTGCTTGGTGACTGATGTAGGTAGCCTATTTCTGTCAACCTCTGCCTTCCTCGCATGATTTACAGTATTCCATCTGCTCTGCTGTTACCTCACTTACAGCCCAGCAGCCCCTCACCATTTACCCAGCCATTATTGCTGCTGAATTCCATTCAGTTTCTGCATTCATGTTTTTTTTTTTCTTTTGGTTACAGCTGATGAGAGGAAAAAGCAACACAAATAATGACAAATAACACAAACAGCCAATACGATTTTAAAACGATTTTATAACGTTTTTCTTCTACTAAAGAAAAACGTTATTCGATACTTAAAATCATAATAATAATAATAATAATAATAATAATAATAGTCATCATCATCATAATCATAATAATAATAATAATAATAATAAAACAGGCAATGAGGTCTGTGCTGAAGCAATCTCCCCTACTGAAGTCCAAGCTATTTTCGAATATGTTTTGTAAAATTTTGTTTTGCTAAATATGGCAGCCTGACCGACCTATAAACGCCTCAAAAACNAGAAAGAAAGAAAGAAAGAAAGAAAGAAAGAAAGAAAGAAAGAAAGAAAGAAAGGCTTCACGAGCCAGTGATCATCAGGGTCGCGGGCAGAGTGCTCTATCATGGCCCCTTCAGGGAAAAAGACAGAAAGGGAGGGAAAAAACAGCAACACGAACCCTCATAGACACCCTGTCTGCCGGGGTGGGCCTGTGGCCGAGGCCCGGTTATCAGGCGNGAACCCTCATAGACACCCTGTCTGCCGGGGTGGGCCTGTGGCCGAGGCCCGGTTATCAGGCGTGAGAGCACCTGGCATTCATTTCTCTTCTGCAGATAAAACGTTTAACGGGGAAGAAGCGGTGATGAAGCGGCTCCACAGACTCAGAAACACACCGAGCCCCTTTAACGGCTGTAATGAATCAATCCTCTGCACCAGCACAGGCAGATGAAGTCCACTCTGCTGGCTAAATATTTGATATAAATTTAGAATTACAATTATTAGAATTAGATTGGTAATAAACGCAACAGCAGTAAACCGGCTTCATCGTTGAGAGGAAATTAAAAAATAAAAAAAGAATCGAATAAAAAGCATAAAAAGCTCTGCCATTAAGTCTAAAGCTAATTTACTTAAACGGTAAAACCATACAGCTATAGGCTATTATATAATACAGAAAGGTTTTTAAGATTTTTGTAAAATTATGCCACTTGTGCAGCACGATAATTATGTAATTATATTTGAGATACATTGCTAACACACCAAATAACGAAAGAAAGAAAGAAAGAAAGAAAGAAAGAAAGAAAGAAAGAAAGAAAGAAAGAAAGAAAGAAAGAAAGAAAGGTTTGTTTACACAGACCTGCTACTAAAAACACAAGCAAATGCAAGAGAATGCAACAGGAATATGTTTAAAAAAAAACTTTGGAGGCATAAATACTTTAAAATATGGAAAAGGGCAACGAAAAAAATCAGAAATGGCCGTTTTGTAAATGCATGTCGATGTATATTTTGTAAGGTTAGACAATCCAGCCCAGGTCCAGCTCTCAGCACGTCACACATGTCATCCATTTATCTTTCCGCTAGACAAGCCGGAATCCTAATTATTTACTCTGAGGAATTGTCCCAAGGAGGGAGGGTGTAAGAGAGAGAGAGAGAGAGAGGCCGTGGCAGTAGTGTAGGAGGAACGTGTTATTAAATCATATCTCTGTTTCGCCATTAAACGGGACACGTAATGTCTGTGGCCCTGGCTTGTAGGGCTACAGCTTAATACAATCAGCAACTTTACTAGACGCCTCCCTGAATAATCCACTTACACCCAAACAAAAACATCAGAGTCAGAGAGAGAGAGAGAGGGGGGGGGGGGGGGGGGG
>VXCM01006857.1:22427-33341 GCA_014773175.1 Lucifuga dentata | reverse complement strand
AGAGAGAGAGAGAGAGAGAGAGAGAGAGAGAGAGAGAGAGAGAGAGAGAGTGCATTAACTTGGACAATCCATGTATTCCTTATCCCATTAACAGAAGGGGTGGTGGGGGTGTCCAGGCAAACAAAAAGGAATTGGTGTGATCAGCTATTGTTTCTAATCTGTTCATAGCCTCCATTTCTGCTATAATCACTAACAGGGGGATTAAAATACAGTATCGAAATGTGTTAAGCAAGAATTCAAATTAATGTTAGATATTTGCAAAATAATAACGCTGAGGCCCTTGGGAAGGAAAAAAAAAGCAAACATACACAGCAGGGACAAGTGGATCATCCATAACAGCAAAATGCTCGGCCCTGCTTTGTAAATAAATAGGCAGAAGTGGAGGACGAATGTGCAGGATAGGAGGACAAATGGGAAGAAGAAGAAGAAAAAAGGGAAAGAAAGGGAGAGATGGAAGGTAGAAAGGAGAAGGGGGGCTGTTTGCGGCGGGTACAGCAGCTTAAAGCATTGTGAACTCTTCTTGAACCGAGATTGAAGTCATATGNCGGCGGGTACAGCAGCTTAAAGCATTGTGAACTCTTCTTGAACCGAGATTGAAGTCATATGGGCCATATATCACCGGAGCCAGCCACTCCGCCGGTCACAGCCTGCACGGCGAACAAACATACTGCATATCTGGATGGTTGTTGAGCTCGGGCAGCACCGGCTGGCCCGCCCGCTGGTGGCCGGTGATGCTCCTTACCTTCCTCAGCCCCGGTGGTCCCGGTCCAGTCCGGCACGGACACAGCAACACCGCATCACAGATTAGTCCTCACGCACGTTCACTAGGTAATCAATAACAATAATAAATAAATAAAAATCACGAATCCGCTCGCTTTCTCTCCGCTTTTTCTCTCCTCCTCCTTTCTTCTTCTCTTCGCAAACCCACCGATTCTCCGGATCCGTCTCCGCACCAGCTCGGCTGCTCGCGACCGCCGCCGCCGCCACAACAACAACACCACCACCTCCAGCCAGCAGCAGCGCACCGAGCTGCGCGAGGGCGGCGTACCGGACGCTGTGTGGCATGAACGGCGGGCGGAGGAGAGAGCGCCTGGGAGAGTCGGTGGAGGGGCTCTGCAAAACGGGCGAAATAAACGCACTAGTTCGGTGGAGGCTAAAGGCGGGCTAGCTAGCGCACAGCTGAACGAGCTTTACCGGGAGCTCGCCTGCTGCCTGCTCTTGCCCCCCCNCCACCTCCACCACCCTCCGCCCCAGCACCAGCGCTGCCTGCACCGCCGCTGGCTGATAACAATGGCCTCAAATTTCTCCCCTTTTTAGCCTCTGTCTTCTCGCAGCCAGTCAGTCAGACACCAGCACAGCCTCTGAGGAGCAGCTCCGCCATCAAACCTCACCCCATTGCATTTTTTTATGGCCGTTCGTCCTTCTTTTTTTTTTTTTTTNTTTTTTTTTTTTTTTTAATTCCTTTCGTGTTCTCCTCTGTCTGTGTCTCTGGATCTCCTGCTCCTCTCTGCCCGTGTCTGGCTCGCTGTGTTGGGGCTCTGTGCTCCGGCCTTGCCGCGCTCTGTGGAAGCCTGCAGACGCACGGCTGCTGAAGGAGGAATACTCGCAGTAATGATAATAGTAGTAGTAGTAGTAGTAGTGTTGATAGTAGTAGCCTAGTATTAGCAGATATTCTCAGAGTTGTTGACAACAGGCCTGGTACCCGCAGCGCTTAACGGAGGAAATAACGGGGTCTGACTCACGGGCGCACTGATCCTCCATCAAACACCTCGGCGTCATTCACAAATTATGTTAATTTCACCAACTGCGAGAGAAGCGATCATTTCATAATGAACTGGAGAATCTACATTTTCCCTGTTACAGTTTTGTTAACTTGTTTTTGTTGTTGTTTGTTTGTTTGTTTTTGTGTATTTTCACCAAATAAACTTGGTAAACTTGGTAAAAGCTTCCTTTCCTTTCAATTCTCTCCCTCAATGAAGCATCAAGGACAATTATGAATTTACAGAAGAGCTGTCAGTCTAATGTTGAGATGAAGAATTGTCCTCTTTGTCAGAAAAATCTTACATGTAAGGAAAAGTATTTTCTTGCGTTGCTGTTTTTGTAGATGCCAACCGATAACATGATGGACAGATGTACTACAAGCCAAACTATAATCTTATTATCCATAGGAGACAAGCAAGGGCTAGCTTTAGTTTAGTTTAGTTTAGTTTAGTTTAGTTTAAGGACAATCACAGTGCAGTTAACTTTAATCTAATTAGCATCTAGTCTATAGGCAATAAATAAAAAACTCAATCTAAGATAATGTAAAACAATCTAACAGGCTAAATAAAGTAATAATAGTAGGAGGAGAAGCTGATGATCCACTTTGAGAACATTATAGACGTTGTGGAAAAGCTTTGGAAAAAGTCCAAATAAAATCGCCGAAGGAAATTCCTGATATCATGCGTTACCTGTTAGTTTATGTGTCTCTGTAATTCCCTCGCTCCCATTTCTCCTCTGACATCCCTGTGTGAAGTAACACTTATAGCCTCATTGAATATCTGTTTTCTCTTGATGTATCTGTAATTTCTTTTATCCATGCTAGACTTGAACCTGGCATGTAAGATGTCACTGGACATAAAGTTTTGGCTTGGAGGTATATTACGGTCATATTACTTGCTGGTAAAGGAGTAAATTCATGTAGGTAATTAGATATCTATATTCTGCACTTTCTGAAATGTAGGCAGTTGTGGACACAATATACTTTAGTGTAGCAGTTCACATTCTTAATACATATTTACTCTTTTGTGAGGTCTCACTTCACTTTGCGTTCAGTATGTGGCAATGAGATGACATTTTAATAGGCAACCTGAGAGGCTGATACTCTCTCCTTATTTGTCTCTTTCGCTCTCTGCATTTAGATTTTTGAGGATTTTTTTTTCCTTTTTATGTTTCATTTTTGCTCCCACCTGCAGCTCTTTCAGTCTCTCTCAGCTGAAACCATACTTGTTTAACTTTCAACACTTAATGTCCCCTGCGACAGCTCATGAAAAGAAAAGAGGGAAGGAGGGGTGCATGGCTAAAGACATGGGTAAAAGCTGCAGACTTGACCAAGAAAGAAAAAATAAAATTAAAAAAAAAAAATCAGGAAAATGTGAAATATGAAGCTNTAAAAAAAAAAAAACCAGGAAAATGTGAAATATGAAGCTGATATGAAGCAACAGAGCTGCTGCAAAACAACCAGGGCCTTCAACTTCCTGCTCTTGAAAGAGAAAGAAGACACTGGAGATGTGTTCTTCCCTGTGTTTGGACTTAAAAACCCAGAGGAGGAAGAAAGAAGCGAAATACAACAGCATCAAAGCATCAAAGAAAAGAGGTGAAGTAAGAAAGAAAAGGTGACATGAAAAATAAAACATGAAAGAGACACAAAGAGGTGAGACCAACATGGAAATGAAAATATGAAGGTGTCTATACAGTGTTTTCATAGCATAAAGCCCTTCTCTCTCTCTCTCTCTCTCTCTCTATTTTTATTATTCAGGACGTTACCCNTGTGTGTGTGTGTGTGTGTGTGTGTGTGTGTGTGTGTGTGTGTGTGTAAACAGCCCAACTTTAAAACAGATAGCATTCGCTGTGGGCTGCTGAAATGAGAGGATGAGCTCCGTGTAGGTGGAAGGTGGGCAACTTTTCCTGCAGACAGCCTTTGCGTGGACTGCGGAATCTGCTAACTGCTGCTGAAACCTTGATTACTCATTAACCCAGCAACTAACCAGCTAGTGTTTCTTTCTTTCCCCCCCCCCCCCCCCNCCTCCACTGAGCAACAACGTGGGAAGAGGAGTGCATGTGAAGAATAAAAGCTTTGGATTACACGTGTGGATTGACTTGCAGAAACGCGCAGGGCCTTCAGAAAGGGACAGGTTCTTCCGTGTTTTTTTTTTTTTTTTTTTTTTTTTTTNTTTTTTTGGGTGGGAGACGCGCATCGACGGCTCCGTGTTTCACGTTGAGTCACGGATATTGTGTTTCAGGAGTGAACCTCTCTGCCTTGCAAAGCCGTGGAAATCCTCTCTCTTTTTTTCATATTCTGTTGAAGATGACTTGCATGGATTTTTTCCTATGGGATTTAAACTCTTCTTTTACACAGAGTTTTACTGTGGAAATGCAACATGTTACTGCATCTTAAATAAATTGAAATACACAGCTTGATGTTGATGCTCAGTTCCTTTAGAATAATTGTGTATTGCGAGTTCTTATGGTATCGCTGCTTGAACTGCTGTTATGTGCTGCCATTACAGTTATTCATAGTGTTTACATTAGTGTCGCCGCTGCTGTTATTAATGCAACAAATGCTGCTTTAATTACTGTCTTATCTAATGATGAGCTGCACTTCCTGCTCTGAGAAGCAGCCATAACCCGCGGCCATCGCGCTGCACCCCNACCCCCACCTACACACTGGATTACATTACATTAGCACGTGTCATATCATTATAACTAACACACACACACGCACACACACAGGGAGGTAAAGATTTCGCAGTGTACCATGGCATCTCATGCAAACCAGTCTTTTTTTTNTTTTTTTTGACTGGCGAGAGAAAAATACATTTCAAAAATACCTTCAAGTTTCTTTCCCCACATCAGCCATAAATCTCTGCATTTTGCCCATGTGCTGGATTTGTACGGCGTTATGTATTAAAATAAATAATCATTCTTTCGCTCCCCCCCCCCTCCAAATACATTTAAAAACCATCAAATCGTTACTTAAAAATGCTACGGAAAATTTAGGAGCAGTTTAATTGTAGCGTGTGTGTGTGTGTGTGTGTGTGTGTGTGTGTGAGAGAGAGAGAGGGAGAGAGAGAGAGAGAGAGAGAGAGAGAGAGAGAGAGAATAAAAGAAATATATTTTAAATGGTCTCACCGAGAGATTTGCTGTTATTTCCTGCTGTTTTGATGATAGAAATCCGTTTCCAGGAAGCTCCTAAGAACTGCAGGATAAGTGAAGGAAAAGGGGAGAGGGGGATGAAAGAAGGAGGAAAAAGGAAGAAAAGAGAGATATGCAATCAAACGAAGCTCTTGGTAAAATCTGATAAAGAGCACAGACCTCCTGTCGTCTAATCGAACCGGCTGGAGCAGCAGAGGCCGTGACAGATATCACTGACCTGAAATTATCCCGGTAAATTCCGGAATAAATGTAATAACAGAACAGAGACAGAGGAATGTGGAGGTGATCTTAGCTCTTATTGATTCTAATGATCATATTACAGATGCTATCATTTTCATGCTTTTCTCTGGGTTTAAATACGGCGGAAATCGCAGTTCTGGGTTGCACGCTACAGAGAGTGTTTATAATATAAGTGGGGGAAAACGCCGTTTATTTTCATCTATTCCTAGTTTTTTCATCCGGTAGGATGACAATCTTGAGTGAGACGAAACAATCTAAATCAGTGGGAAATTATTATTATGATTAATTTGCAAATTAGTTTAAAAGGAAATTAATATTAATGTCTATAGACATTACAACGATGATACACTAAATAAATATTCAAAATGATAATAATAACTGTTAAACAACAAGGCCTCATAATCCTGACAAATCGAAATATAAGAAGCTTTTACAGCTTATACGCTAAATAACCGATTAAAATGCAGTTATGACTGGTACATTCATACAGACTGCATCAAAAATAAGCATAAACAACGAAAACAAAAACTATTTAGAATAAAATAAATAAATATAAACAGCATTCCTGAGATGAATCTTAAACATAATACTGAAAAAAAGAAACATGAATTTAAGCGCCAATAATATAAGCATTATTAAAACCTTGAAAATGTGGAGGCAAAAAACGTCTTTATTATAATCGAATACATCCATGACAGTCGCAATCTTTCAAAAGTCTGCAAAAACCAGCAAACGGCCCGACCACAAAATAAATGAGACAAACGGGAAGGAGAAGCGGCCCCATAAGGCACACAGCTGTTTCCCAGCGGCTCCACGTCCACGCAGGCTATAAATAACCTCAGCATCGCTCAGAAACAAAACACGCAGCCCGGACAAATTCACTGTTAAAACCCGGGGATCCTCATCCGGAGCGGGGAGAGAAGGACCGAACAGAACCGGCATGTATCCGGTCCGGTCAGCGGTACGTCCACGCACTGCCGCGCCGGTGCACATGGTTGTAAAGGTGAGAAGAATAATTGTGCAGCATGGATGAACGGCGATGTCCGCGTCGTTGTTGCATAAAGTGGCGGAATAAAATCGTTGGCCCACTCTGCCTCCCTGTTTCTGCTGCTGACAGCTTCCCCCAAACACATAAATCAAAGGCGAGGATTCCCCGACCTCCCATACCAGCCTGCACCACCACCTCCACCNCAAACACATAAATCAAAGGCGAGGATTCCCCGACCTCCCATACCAGCCTGCACCACCACCTCCACCTCCACCTCCACCTCCACCACCACAATAGTGCTGCTAGAACAAACTTATTTATTCTCTCCGTGCACGCACTCACACACTGCTCTGGCTGGCGTCCATCCCCACCGCAGCACAGGCCGGGTTTCCTCCCTGTCTCTCCACTCTGCCCGGGGCTTAGTCACTAATTTGATGCCACGGAGCAGGAGTGGACAAGTCTAAAGTTGCCCAGAAAGTGATGCAGGGGCCGACTAGCTTAGCCTGTTAGCCTATAGGCCGAAACAAAGGGAGGAGGCCGCCTCCACAGCTCCAGAACAGCTGAGGAGCCAATTTTTGAGTGGAAGGGGAGGCTGAGAGAGTGGGGGCATTTCGGATGAAATCACCGCTGCTGGTGGACCTACAAGGTCCCGGATCCAAACCAAACAATGCGAAATCTTGATTTTTCTCAGGTTGGAAGGACTGGATTTACTAATGAAGCAGCAACAGCGGCAGCAGCATCCGCCTTGCAGCACGCCATGCAAGCAACAAAGAGTCTGAGGGTGCATAATTTAACAAAATGCATATTAAGCAGGTGAACAGCTGGTTTTGGCTCCAGGGATGGATGGATGGATGGGTGTTGGTGTGCTGCTGCAGCTTTGCTCCAAAGTCTCCAAAACTTTATCTTTATTCTGCTCTCTTATCTCTGCCTGGTCTGGTGCTGTCACTGGCCTGCCTCAATCTTACACACACACACACACACACACACACACACACACACACACACACACACTTTCTACCATTACACTCGCTGTTTATCGTGAGCTATGCTGGATAAATAACCAGCTGTAATGTTTTTTCAGGGTTTTTTGACCTTATGGCAAATGAAGCAGCAGAAACACTGTGGGAACAGGTTTGGTTTGAGGTGGCAGGTATTGTGTGGGGGAAAAGCCCTACAACAAGTAGATAACCTTAATTGAGCTATTAAATATTAATACTAATAATAAAAATGAATAGTAGCATAGCACTTTAACCTAAAAAGGTCCTTAAAAAGTATCAAGTATGCACAAAACTCACACAGTGACATACCGGCACACAAATCTCCAACAGTGACCTTTCACCCACAGCAGCAATAACTCAGCGCTTAATGATCAACCAGCAGGAAAAGTGCTCCAGAATCCCCTTTTAATGTATTGTTTTATGGTTTAATCCATAACCCTATAACCCTTTCGCCGCCGCAGGATTTAAAGGCTCAGAAAGAGCTGGTTTAACTTTAAAACCTAAACCCTCCTCACTGTTAATGTGCAACTGCAGCTGCTTGGTTATAAGCACATTCATATGGGTTATAAGCCAATTTAAAAAGGATATTATACTACATATGGTTATTTTAAATATCATAAAATACATATATTGAAGAAGAGTAGATTTGTTTATGTCATTATTAAGAACAGAAATTTTTATCTTAAGTGAAATTATAAGTTTCTGGTTTATTTTTTTTCCACCAGAAAAAAATATAATAGTACATACATGTTTTATGAGGGTTAGTCCAGACTTCCTTCCACTGTGGTAGAATGTGTTGTTGCAGTAAACAACTGCAAACATGTAACGTACATACATACAGCATACATAAAGCATGTACATGCGCTTTATGTATGTACCTATTTACATAAAGGACATGTAAATATGTTTTAGTTTCTTGCAGCAACTCAATCATGATTAAAGGACAATGTCGTCACATTTACATGTTTGAACAGTAAATTTTAGATTTTTTCTACTCTCCAGACTGCCATTGGTTTCAGTTCATTCCACTATGCTGTAAAAATAAACTTGTGGAGACTTGAAACATACTTGAACCGTCAGAGCATTACATCTTTTAAGTTTTTTATCGAAGTAACTTTACTTAATCGATCCAACACAGAGCTGCACGGAAGACAATGTGTGTCTCCGCCAGAGAATATAGTCCCAGGACAAGATGGTTTCTACTGAGAAATTAAAATGATGGCGTCTCCTACAAGCGTGCATAAAGTGTTAGCAGGTGAAACATTGAATTTTAAGGTGTATGTGTCACCTGAGCATTTGACTTTGAAAGATTGGGGGATTAGGGAAAATTGGAGGAAACTAAAATACAATTTGATTTGGAAACTTTTGTCATTAACATAACATGTATGTGGGTTGTATGTATTGGGCTTGAAAATGCAAAATCGCAGGTATGGTCCTTTAAGGTTTGCAAACAATCACATTCACAGTTACATGAAAAATGGATGCTCACTTCCTCTACAGAACCATGGGAAGCAACCACTGGCTGTTCTGGTGCTGAAGACCCATATGTAAACACAATTTGAAGGGCTGTATTTTTATTAAAAAAAAACAAAAAAACCTGCTACCATCACCAAAATGTTATCAAAACCTAAAACCCCAATCTATGATTTGATGTACAGCATCATTTCTAAATGTCCACCTGGTTCACTTTCTAAATGCTGCATGAAGTCAAGTGAACATACAAGTTCAAATCAGACCACATGGACCAATGAGAGACAAGCAGAAATGACAGTGGAATTTAACCTAAACTAACATAATCTATACCATAACCTATACAGTATTTAATGTTTTAAATAACTTAACTAATACTATTACTTTTGATAGACTAGCTGAGAAATGAAACTATCATATCACATCATATTCTGACATCACGTATGGAAGTTTTGCGGTTCACATGTGAGAATACTAGCTTATAATTGTCTAGATTTATCTACAGTTGTTAATATTTTCCTTGCATCTTGTAGTGCATATGATAATATCAAATTGATATATGAAAACTTATTTCACTGCAATTCACAGGTAATAAAAGTATTTTCATATGGAAATAATGTTATGACCAATTAAAAAACATGTTTCTGAAATCCATTGTGTCCCAAAAATAAAATAATACATAAAATCTGTCTTTCAAACTTTGTCACTTGTGCATAAATGTGCGTTTCTCTGACTTTTGACCTTTGTGGTGCAGCAGATATCACCATCAGCCTCCCCAAAAGTCCCTCATCGTCTCCCTTTCTTCCTAAAGGAGCTTTTTGTCTCTTCTGTGTGATGATTAGCGTTGACTTAAAGTCAGACGACATCATCACCAAACAGCAACATGCCAAACCAAACCTCCCACAGCATTTCAGCTCCTGCTGCTCTGATGACACACACGTTTCAACGCTGCTTTTCACAAGCAGATATGTGGTGCAAAGACAGAGAGACAGAGGCATTCAGAGACATTCAGGGACATTCAGAGACGTTCAGAGACATCTGATCTGTCATGTCCCTCTGCCACCAATCTGTTTCATTAATCTGTAGTTTTGGCTTGTTGCCCACAATGATAACATCATATATTTATGATTAGTAGCATGTTTAGTCTTTCTTCTTTTTTCATTTGGATTAGCTTCTAGAAGCTGAAAGCCTTCTGTCTTACTTTGATCTGTTCTAACAGCTTTAACAGTCTAAAGTCAGTTTGCTGATTTTTGGAGACTTTCTTTTATTTTCTAGAATCTGATAGAATCACGTAGAAAATTGACAACTTTTTTTTTAAAATTTATTTTAGTTTTGAGACTCCAAAGGCTTAATATTTGATGTGTATGTGTGTAATTCATACAGAAAACTTTGTGTCTATTTGTCTATTTACAATATGAACCAAAGCAAAGTATGAAGCTCATCCTGTGTCAAAGAAAAACCAGCTATTTGTCCTGTTCTGCTGCATCACAGATTTACTTCAAGCTGAAGTATTTGCAGGCTTCTGTCTATTTTCAATAAAAACACTTTTGCATCATCTTAAACTTTATGCTGTATGTTTTTGAACAAAAAAGACGATGGACTCAACCAGGCACATTTTCACATTAAAGGACCATACCGTCTATTTTGTACATTTGAACCTAATATATTCCAGTTTCATACATTTAACATTACTGTCAATCGTTTCCCAAAGCATACTACTGGAATGGCGAATTAAAAATGTTTTTCCTACCTTCCAGACCTCCATTGGTTTCAGTTCATTCTGGTACGCTATTAAAATCAACTTATTGATACTTGAAACGTTCTTGGGATATCAGGAGTATTGCTTGAATATTTGATTCTGAAATATTAAGAGATTTTGCAAAATATCAGGAAAGCTGAAATATGGTTTTATCCTTTGGGAAATGATTGTCAGTAACATAACATGTATGAAAATTGGCTCAAACATGCAAAATGTCCAGTATGGTCTTTTAAGCATTAAGCATTAAATTAAGCATTAATGAAGCATGAAAAATGCTAACCCTAACCCCAACTACGATCTGCTTATTTATTGAAGAAAATAAAAAAAAATCTTAGTTTTGATATAAAAATGCAGCCATTTCTTTTTGTAAGATATGATACATCTGGGTTTATAACATAATACTTTTATAGGATTTCTAGTCTGTAGGATAATTTACTGCTTTACAGTACACTGTGTATTCTTATGTTACATTACATTATTTCATTATTTAATTTTTTTTTTAATTGAGCATTGAACATTTTACAACGCTGTCTAACCCCCCCCCC
>VXCM01006857.1:10301-21911 GCA_014773175.1 Lucifuga dentata | reverse complement strand
TGTGTGTGTGTGTGTGTGTGTGTGTGTGTGCATTGAAGACTCAACATGGAGGACAGCAGTAGGAAGTGGAACGTGCTGCTGAATGTCTGCCTCAGCTGTTTAAAATATAAAAATAAATTTGATAAACTTTCTAAACATTATATATTCACAGGTCAGAACTGAAGACGTTGTCAGAAAGATTTGTTCCATTGTCTAAATGATTATTCCTGAAGATCAAATGCTTTGAACTAATGTGGCTCATTCGTTTCTTTTATAAGAGTGGATTACTTTGTCATATAGCAATCATTATCATATTCTGCTGCCCTGCCAACTTTTCAAATACATACGGAAAGCAGATAAAGATTTTCAGGTGGTGAAAAATGATGGTATAAATGTTAAAATATTCTATGGGAAATAGGTTTAGAGGAAAAGGTCAAAATCATTATAATGATTAATATTGGGGTGTATTGAGAAAAAAAATATATAGCAATGGGAAAAAAGTGTATGTCTTATTTCAAAATTCAGAACTGTAGCAGAACTTTATTTCCTAACGTGAAGCTTCACTACAGGCTGAGTCCTTTAGGGAAAAGCTTGGTGTTCTGGCTGAATTCCAGCTGTTTCCACATGTTCTGTGTCACAGTGTTCATGTGTGTGTGTGTGTGAATCACACAGAAACGCCTTCAGAAAGCTTCTCAGTGTTTCAGAGCTTCACTGCATCAACCTGCAACACTCAGACTGTAGTCAGAAAACTGATCGGCTGCTCCAGAAACTCATATTTTAGCCTCTAGCTAATTAAAGGACCAAACCACCCATTTTACATGTTTGAGCCTAATATATTCAATTTTCATACATGTAACATTACTGACAATCATTTCTCAAAGCATACTACTGGAACAGTGAATTAAAAATGTTTTTCCTACCTTCCAGACCTCCATTGGTTTCAGTTAATTCTGCTATTAAAATCAACTTGTTGATACTTGAAACGTTCTTGGGATAGGTAATCCATCATCACCAACAAGATGTGTATTCAGGTTTTTTAGAAGTTTTGTAATTTTAGCATTTAAGCACAATGAAAAGCACAGAGTGAATATATGTCTCCACTGGGGAATATAGTCCCAACATAAGACCTGCATTTATGGAAAAATTTAAAGGACTGTGACTTCATAAGGCTGCAGGTGAAACATCAATTTTTAATCGATATTTGATTTTGAAAAAATAAGAGATTTTGCAAAATATCAGGAAGGCTGAAATACAGTTTTATCCTTTGGGAAATGATTTTCAGTAACGTAACATGTACGAAAATTTAATATATTAGGCTCAAACATGCAAAATGGATGGTATGGTCCTTTAAGCCTGGCCCTGTACATAGCTACACTGTTGATATTTATAGAAGTAGCACAGCTTTTCTTTTTTTTTTTTTTAGGTTTTTAGGTTTTGGCTCTGGCAACACTTTGCACAACTAAATTAAACTCATTTTCCGATTATTTCTGACTGTCCAGTCTCGCAAACAGGACATGCAGTACAGCCAGAGTGACTACATGGTTGTCAAAAAAGTTCCAGCATTGCTGTGCCAATCCATCAAGCAGATACATGTCTGCAGTTATTTGTGGTGTGGCAACAGCTTCAAAATGTCTTTTCCTGAAATATTGTTCAATTGCATGGAGGCCTCATTATGCTGAGTGCTGAACAACCTGCAACAGCAAAACAGTCTTGTATCCGTTTCCTAACGACATGCTCCTCTTATGACACACAGCTCAGAAAAAGAAGCCAGTGATTGTAATATAATCAGGCCACTTGGCGCGGCAGCAGACGGG
Source organism: Lucifuga dentata (assembly GCA_014773175.1). Lineage (NCBI taxonomy): Eukaryota > Metazoa > Chordata > Actinopteri > Ophidiiformes > Bythitidae > Lucifuga > Lucifuga dentata. The sequence goes on along the minus strand of VXCM01006857.1, from coordinate 20,118 downwards.
CCTGTTATTAAGCCTGTTACAGCAGGAGAAAGCGGCCGTATGGATCTCAGCCAGACCTGTCAGGCTTTATACACTGGCAGAGTATTAGGCGTGTCTCTTCCCACTATTTTACTCCCATTGGTGTTTTGCCCATAATTTGTCAGTGATGTATGAAAAAATCAATGAAATCATGGCTGTATTGGAGCTGCTGTGGCTTTTGCATGAGTTTCAAGGCTGTATACCCGGAAGTGAACAAAAACCGCCAAGGTCAAGCAGGCATTCTGAGGAGCCGTCTGGTTCTTCTGATAAAAACTGCTTCCAGCTGTAATGCCTGACATAAAACAAACTTCAAAAACATTTATAATGAAGATCTTATCTTCAAAGATCTGTCCAACCAGCAACAAATTCTCATTTGTGATTTTTTTTTCCTTTGTTTTTGTTTGGTTGTACAACTGTGACAAAATCATGTTGGTGATGCAGGATGAATGTCTGCTATATATAATTATGTCCTTAGTGGCCGTGAATAAAACCACAGAACATGCTGCTTGGTCTTTCTTGTGCTCAACAATTATGTGGTTATAATTCTCTGGGCTTGGACAGCAATGTGTAGTCACATGGTGCATCAACCAGTGGAAAAAAGAACAGTATATTTGTTGCACCTGCAGTCGCGCACTAAGTTTCGGCTGATCCAACAGCTGACAGGTCTAGTGCAAGAGAGACAATTTACTTAACACAGATAAGATCTTTGTCACCTTTAACCTTTAATTATAAAACCACAGTAAGAGCCTTTAAGAAACGTGCAGTGTGTCTAAATATGAATGTGTCACAGCATTTTGAGTTTAGGATGAGCAGCCTGTAATTTGACCTGTATGAAAATGTTGAACTGCAACAGCTGCTTGTGTTACAGAGCTGAGAAACAGATCGGAGGATACTGAGTGTTTACAGGGGAAAAGCCTGTGCAACCTGATACAAAGCCAAACACAAACACCACAGTGGCTGCACCGCAAATCCTGCCCACTCACAACAGGGATTTGTGGGGGAATCAATAGCAGGATTGTAAAAATGATATTTAAAGGACCATACCACCCATTTTGCATGTTTGAGCCTAATATATTCAGTTTTCATTTCCCAAACGGTGGAACAGTGAATTAAAAATGTTTTTCCTACCTTCCAGACTGCCATTGGTTTCCGTTCATTCTGGTACGCTATTAAAATCAACTTGTTGATACTTGAAACGTTCTTGGGATANTTGGTTTCCGTTCATTCTGGTACGCTATTAAAATCAACTTGTTGATACTTGAAACGTTCTTGGGATATCCATGTCCATATCCATGATAATCCATCATCATGAACAACATGTGTATTCAGGTTTTTTCAAAGTTTAGTAATTTAGCATTTAAGTGCAATAAAAAGCATGGAGTGAATGTATGTCTCCACCGGGGAATATGGTGCCAAAAGCAGACATGCATTTATGGAAAAATTAAATGACCATCACTTCATAATTTTATGTAACTATTAGCAGAAAAAACATGGATTTTTAAGGTGGGTGTATCGCTTGAATATTTGATTTTGAAAGATTAAGAGATTTTNCATGGATTTTTAAGGTGGGTGTATCGCTTGAATATTTGATTTTGAAAGATTAAGAGATTTTACAAAAGATCAGGAAAGCTGAAATACGGTTTTATACTTTGGGAAATGATTGTCAGTAACATAACGTGTATTAAAATTGAATATATTAGGTTCACACATGCAAAATGGATGGTATGGTCCTTTAATGCATATTTATTTTAGTGCTAGTGGAAGTAAAATCTCCCACACTGACCTGTTTGCAGCAGGTCTCCTAACACAACGTGTATATGATTCAGCCTTTGTTTTAAAAGCCTGTGAAAAATTTGATTATTCTGCTTCAGTTTATGTAAATATTATTGTTAATATTGTGATATTGTTCATTTTGCTCTGAATTCACTGAAACTAAATCCAAATTTGGATGTTACAGTAATCAGATAAAAGAAGGTTGGATTCAACATATTAAGGAATAAACTACACAGCGAAATCATTCAAATTGTAATTTTAATATTTAATTTATTTTCAACCATGCTGCCATCTCTTATCTCCTAACTTTTCTGTTAAATTACATAAAATCTACTTTGTGTGTTGAGGGCAGGGAAGGGTGAAGACATGACATTTTGTGTGTGTGTGTGTGTGTGAGAGAGAGAGAGAGANGAGAGAGAGAGAGGTACGATTACTTGAGTAAGCAGTCTTTTCACAATATCATAAATCAAAGAGGGTCACATGCATCTTTTTTACACGTAGCCATCAGGTCACACATGCACGCACACGTTGCAATGCGAGTAAATTTCTAGATAGATAGATAGATAGATAGATAGATAGATAAGGACAACTATGCAAGGCGCCTTTTTCGCCCGCGTGTCTGTTGTCTATTCTGAGGCATCTGTCTTCAGCTGCTTTGACACACACACACACACACACACACACACACAGGCACGCAACGCACGCACGCACGCACGCACTCAGAGAGAGAGAGAGAGAGAGAGANAAAAAAAAAAAAAAAAAAAAAAAAAAAAAAAAAAAAAAAAAAAAAAAAAAAAAAAAAAAAGAAAAAGAAAAGGTTTTTGGCTGAGATCGTACACGCGAGTACACCCCGCGGATGCCTCTGCAGGCTCGAGAGAGCCCACAGTCACACACAACAGATAATTAATGACACGTCGAGCGTCTGAGCGCGTGGGATAGGGACGCCTCGGGAACAATCACCGGGACACCGACCAAGGAGCATCCCGGTAACGGCAGACCTTACCTGCTCTCTCTCTCTCTCTCTCTCTCTNTTTTTTTTTTTTTTTTTTTTTTTTTGTCTTCAGCTTTGGACAGCAACACAAACTCCACTGCAGCAGAAGAAGATGAAGCCTTTTCTGGTAAACCGTCCAAGTGTGTGTGGATGTTTACGGGTGCGTAATTACGCACAGTCGGTCCGGTTGTGTTCCTTTAGGAAGCCATTACTTCAGTAAAATAACACGTTAACATGCATTTAAGGTAGTGAAACACGGCATTAAATCTGTACATATTGCCAATAATTTGGTTGTTTATCTGCACAGGAACCAAACGTAAAGAAATGCTGATCCTTTGCACCGGCTGGGAGAAGCCATAAATCTCCACGGCTTCACCATAAATCTGCAACAATCATAGCCTANTGCACCGGCTGGGAGAAGCCATAAATCTCCACGGCTTCACCATAAATCTGCAACAATCATAGCCTACCTACAGCACCGGAGCTGTCGGAGACTGCTCGGTCTGGGGCTCACAGTGCTACTTTACCCTAAAAACACACCGCGTGCGCGCGCTCCCCCTCCTTCCGCCTGTGCCAGGCTGCTGCAAAATTCCTCTTACAGGCCGATGCGTTCATGACCAGCGCCGGCGTGAGGGCTCCTGCACGGTTATATCTCCAAACTAGTCTCCGCCGGCACGGCCCCAAATGTTCGGACTAAAGAGCACGGGCTCCGGTGAGCCTCCATGGCGCACGGTGAGACTCCGCACGGCAGCTTTTCTGGCTTGAGCATGACGTTGTATTCTTCTGTCTCTATCAGTCCCTACACGTCTTTCTCCCTGTGCATGATCTTCTTGTCTCAGTTCAAGAGAAACATTCTCTCCTCTCCATTTTCGCCTCCACCCTTGTCTCTCCTCCGTCTACCTATTCTGATTTTTTTTTTATTTAAAAAAGTCTGTTAGCAGAGGAACTCCACCTAACCAAAGCAAATCAGAACTCATTGTTTTCAACATTGTTGTTGTTAATATTTTGCTAGCTAGTAGCCGTTAGCTTACCTTGTTGAACTGTAACCCTTTCAAAGACTAAGATAATCTACTTTGTTGTCCTGAAGAAGTCAGATGGCTTTCTTGCGCAATTTAATCACTTTTCTGGTTACTGGACGCACGTATTAAACACCGCCAGCCTGTGGATTCGAAGCTTCTCCTTCGTTTTTCCGTCTTTACTGCGAAGTTTGTCTCCGAACGGACCTCTGGCTCTCCGTGCGTCCTGGCCTTGCTGGTGCAGCGAAGCGGATTTGATACCGTGAACTGCTTGTGAACTGGGCTGCGGATTGACAGCTCGACATGCTGCGAGAATCTCTGGAGTCAGAGAGCGGGAGGGGGTTCTGGTTCCTGATCCTATCCAATAGGGGAGTTGGGGTTAGTGAGGCCGGCATGTCTGCCCTGTCTGCACGCCGTCCAGATGTTGGTTATTACATGGCGTTAAAGTGAGAGGGGTCAGAGGAGAGAAAGAGGGAGAAGGAGGCTGAGAGGGAGGAAGAGCGAATATTCTGTTGTGATCTGACCTGATCCACGCAGGGCAACAAAACCTTTGCGGTCTTAGGCTGGTGTACACATCCATGGGTCAAATCTCAGATTTTGAGGTCAAACACTTAAATCCCCGATCACTCTTTTGCTTGCCTGCTGCAGCATACATTCAATATCTATCTATCTATCTATCTATCTATCTATCTATCTATCTATCTATCTATCTATATGAATGCATAATCCGCCTGTAAGTAATCCGCCTTTCCCCAACATAACGCTAAATGTGGTTCAATTTTTAATTCATAAAATAAATTTCATAAATTTCAGGCATAGTTATGTTATTTATGAAGAATCAGGCTAGCATATACGAGCAAACTTCAACGAATTCCTGCTATCCCGCTCCAACAGGCCTAAAGCGCTTCTTTTTTCCCCCCCCGGGAACATGCTGGACATCATGGACACTGTATATATATATATATATATATATATATATATATATGTACAGTGTCCATGATATATATATATACATACATATATATAACTGTTAAAGATACACTTGGCTTTGGTCTCTTTCTGTCTCTCTTTGTAGTATCTACCCACGCGTATAGACATGTCTTTATTGCCCCCACGCACACACAGAAGAAGAGAGAGAGAGATAAAGAGAGGTGTAAAAGTGAGAGACTCAAATTAAAGCTCTGCTATGCCAGTTTAGAGAGAGAGAAGTTCAATTATACTGTAGCAAGGCGTTATTTTTAGTATCTCCTCACTAAGATAAAGGGAAACCGGGAGGAAAAAAGCTCATGGCAGTTCCACTCCTCGTGGAAACATTTCCGGCTCAGCAGCTTCGCTCTTTCTTATCGCACTCGTGCATGCTGCTCTCCGGCCCGGTGAAGAGAAAAAAAACGCTGCTCGCGGGCTCTGGATACGGTTTCAGCCGGTCATTTTTCACAAGCTTTGAATCACTGCCCGCGCGCAGACGATTATAAATTAGCACGAGGCTTCTTATTGATTTATTTTCAAACGGGTAATCATCCCCACGGAAGAGGAAAAGCCTGGGAAGTACCTGACGCATGCTGCATGAGACTGGATATACCTATAAGAGCTAAGACATTAATAATAATAATAATAATAATAATAATAATAATAATAATAATAATAATAATTTATTTTTCTAGATGATAGAAATATATTTCTATGAAAGAATCCCCTTGTTAGGGCTATAAAGAAGCATGTTAGCAGATTTTCTCCTCACTCTTAAATCTCTTCCTCTTTAACTTCCAAGCGGCCGCAGATTTATGAGGCCGCTGATTTATGTTTGACTTTTTTTCAAAGAATCTCAACTTCAGTCTCTTAGAAATCCATTACCGGGTTGCTTTCATTGCTCACAGATTCTGTATTTTCTCCTTAGTTTTGCAAGAGATGAAACCGCTTTTTGTCTGCGAGCTATTATAAGATATACAGGCCGCCGTCATGGTAAATAGCTTGGCGGTGTTTTATATCTGAGGGTGGGTTGGAGCGTGAAGATGTTTAAATATTTGGAACTCTATCAGCGCCATTGAAATGCGCTTTGTTGCTTGACTCGTAATATTTATTTTTCATTGAAGGCGTCTTACACAGAGAATTTCCATTAGACGGGTGGGTTGCGGGTTGTTGGCATTGTAACTGTAGTTCGGAATGGAGACTGAAGTAAAACGTTTTATGTATAATTTATGGCATTGATAGCTTATTTGCAGAATATAAAGCATTGCATACTGTAATATTTCAATTGGACTTTAAATTAAACGACAGTAAGTTGTTGCGTTGTTTTCTATGACAGTATTTGATGTAAATATATCCTAATGAGTTCCAGTCTGCAATTTTAAGCAAATTGATATCTTTTTTTGCAAAATAAATTATATATATATAAAAAAAAAAAATTAACGTTCTGTAACAATCTTAAACATGCTGGGAAATNAATTATATATATATAAAAAAAAAAAATTAACGTTCTGTAACAATCTTAAACATGCTGGGAAATCATTTAATGTTCACGTCTAAACATGCATATCCAAAAAGCAAAATAAGATTATTTTCATGTCATCTTAAATCGCCTTCCAGCTCCAAAATCTACCTAAATCAAATACTTTTTTCTTTTTTTTTTTAATGGAGGTAGCTCTAAGTATACAGTCGAAGACATATTTCTATTTCAGACAAGGATCATGCGGTGGAATTTTACAATTATTTCTGTGTGGAAAAGAACACAGAGACACAGCAGGGTTGTGGGTCAGCACCGACCTTGTCTTTAACCATAAACAATAATCAAACGCCACAGTCAGCAATATTCTGTCAGCATCATGAGAAAGAGATGGAATGGTAAAGGAGAAGAGCGGAGCCATTACTGCATCTTATCTGGTTGAAACCACGAGGAAGAGCTTTCCCCGGAGTTGTTACCGCCCGGTAAAACACTACGCCGGAGTGTGTTTAGAATAAAGTCCCCCCCCCCNCCCCCCCCCCCAACACACACGCACACACACACACACACACAAACACACACAGAAACACAGTGATTTCCGGCATACATCTTGTAAAAACTCCAGATGCTATATATATATATATAACGCCGACGCCGATTCTGCTCTCACGCTCGATCAAATGATAGAATTCATCAGTGAAGTTAAAACATATATTGAACTGCATATAAATATAAAGAAAGGCGCCTCTTTTGTGTTTTCCTCGGCAGAGAACTATGATGTCACAAGAAACCGCTTTCCTGAAAACACGGATTTCCATGATGTTTGTGATGTCACAGCATGCTGCCGATTGTCACACATTAACTCCGTGTATTGTCTGTTTTCATAGTGGGACTGCAGCCTGGATCCACATCTGGATAGGACTCGACGGAGGACAGTGAAGCGTGGGCAGGATCGTAGTTGTGAAAGCGCAGGAGCAGAAACCGCCTCCTGCAGCCTGCAGCAGCTGTAGCGGATGTCAGACAGGGAGGAATNGGAGCAGAAACCGCCTCCTGCAGCCTGCAGCAGCTGTAGCGGATGTCAGACAGGGAGGAATATCTTTTCTCAACACGCTTCCAAATATTTGAAATATTTGAGCTGAGTTTGATCTGACCAGACAAAACACACTCAACAGTGGACACATGCCGGGATAAGATAAGATAAACCATTGCTGCTGCGCCTTTTCACTGAGCAAAATGACTTGAGGTTTGACCGATTTTTACGCCAAAACTGAACACGTGATCTGCCCTTCTTCCGTCGCAACGCACACATGCTACCTCGCTGTTTGTCCGCAGCGGGAAACCTCGCTTTAGGAAATATTTTACACACCCGCTTGTCACCCAGATCAGATATGAGGCCGGGATATATACCCGGTGAAATATATAAATATATATGAAAAAAAAAGGAGGAAAGAAATCACGTCACCCCCTCCACATAAATGAGGCGGAATATTGTTTTTGACACGGCGGCGAACAGCAGGAATAGACATTTTGAAAAGCGTTGCCTCTTGCTGCTACCGCCATTAATATATGATGGGAAGCCGCGGTGCCCATCTAATTTGATTACACTAAGGTTTACAGTAACATGAATGGCCGAGGAGAGAGAGAGAGAGAGAGAGAGAGAGAGAGAGAAATGGCTCTTCCATGGAAATGTAATAAGAAAACTGATTTCATCCATCCATCCGTCCATCCATCCAAGCAGGAAGTACATGCCCATATAAGTGCGATATTATTATTATTATTATTATTATTGTTGTTGTTGTTGTTATTGTATTATTTTACATTTAGTCTTAGCTTTTGTAAATTAATGTTTTAAAAAACAAATAAAAAAAAATTCCCCTCCAGTCTTTGTTGTCTCTTGATGCTGCGTTCACGGACCCTCTGCCCTGTTCCAGTTTTACATACTTACATAGGCTCCCACATGGCTCCACCAAAACAACATCACAGGCGCCATATACACTATACTGAGTTATGAGATGAAATTACTTTTCCACCCCATCNACCCCCACCCCACTTTGCTCCACTTCCTACTGTGGAAGCTGCAGAAACACAGCCAATTGAAAATGTGTCACTGAGTTCATTCCATCTGATTTCCCGTAACCATGGCGAGGAAAAAAAATGTAAATAAGGCGAAATGAAACCGGACTTGACTTGGGATTCATAAAAAAAATCAAACATAACGGGTAAAAAAAAAAAAAAAAAAAAAAATCAAACATAACGCAGAAGATGGAAACTCCTACCGCTGCTTCTGCAGGAAGAAGGTCTGATTCAGAGAAGAAACTGAGCAGAAGCAGACACAGAGTGCTGACATGAATAATGGCGACCATCTCCATTCCAACAGTCACCCAAAGAAAACATATTATGAAAAATGCTTAGAGAGAGAGAGAATGGGGAAAAAATAGACTAGAGCTCCAATGCATAAAGTTAATTTGGCAGGATTAAGCTCGGCTGGTGCCTTCGGGCAAAAGAAAATGAACAAATTAATGATAAGATTTTTCTTTACTAAAGGCTATAAGTGAATGCAGGTAGTTTTTGTGGCACATATGTAGTGTGACTCACACCAATCTGGCTTTAGGTTAAACGCAATAAAACCAAAAGCGTCTGCTGAAATAAGCACTTTTATATAATTTACTTCAAATTAACAGAAGCGCGGACTCGAACCGGCGCCAATGAGATCTTCAGCCTGGCTTCCCTGGCCACTTGGACTCACTCACACCTCCTGGGGAGATAGATGAGATTTTCCTGGCCGGCAGATCTTCTTTATGAGATTTCATGGCGGCCGAGGCGTGCCCGGTGTGCCAAATTTAAACAAATCTCCCGTTAATTGGTCGCCGCAGTACTTCAAGACCCGGAGCTCCAGCCATGAGCTGTCACACTGAGCAAGGGATAAAAAAAAATACCCTGAGCTGTAGTCAAGTNGTGTGTGTGTGTGTGTGTGTGTGTGTGTGTGTGTGTGTGTGTGTGTGTGAGGGAATGGAGGAAATGCAGGAGTTACAGATGAGAAAGAGAGGAAGACTATGTGAAAACAAGCGGAAGAAAGAAGGGGAAAAGAGGAAGGAGATGAACCCGTGACGGTCGAGGCGAACGCTCTACCTCCTCTTCCCCTCTCCTTCTTCTCCTTCCTCTTTCCAGTGTATCATCGCTCCATCGACCGTCATTTTTCCCTCAGCGGAGGAAAAACCATGATTTATCGAGAGCAGCACCATAAACAACAGCACTCCCTCACAAACACACAATGGCAGCCCGGCCGCACGCTGACACCCTGCCTCACTATAAATCAAGAGAAGGAGCTGGCTGGGAAAAAGAAGAGAGAAAGAGAGAGAGAGAGAGAGAGAGAGAGAGAGAGAGAGAGGGATGGACAGAGGGAGGCAGATAGAGAGAGATGTAGAGGCAGACAGGAGGTGATGGGAGAAAGATGGAGAAGAATATCCAAGAGCTTCTTAAAGTCTAAACAGCCACCGGCTAACGTTGCATCGCTGTCTGCTTTGCGGACGCGCCGCTCCAACCTATAAACAATGGCTGATGATGATGAGTGGGTGGTGGGTG
>VXCM01006856.1:0-25074 GCA_014773175.1 Lucifuga dentata | reverse complement strand
CCCCCCCCTTCCCCCCCGCACAGAGAAGACAGCACTGAGGTCAAAGTGGCCCAAAAGACAACAGCAAACACAGAAAAGCTTCATTCCCTGCATTCTTTGCGTCGGACGCATGCGAGCATGTTTTACGGCGAGCGGCTTTGAGTCTGAGTAAAAACAGAGGCCTCAAATCGAGTCGACAGAAGGAAAGAAATGTAGCCTGACATGCGAAACAATAGCACTTTCTCTCCTCTTTAATGGCTGCAGATCACTTCATAACCGCAGTGAACTGTTGCTGCCTCTTCAGACAAAAGTGAAATGAAAGGAAAAAGGGGTGATGGAGGAGTGAAGGAAGGAGTGAGAGTTGAGTTGGAGGTGAAGCTGAAACTGTGTCACGTTTTTTCACTTTAACTGGAGACACATCAGCACAAATTCCTCTTCTATTTAATTTAAGCCTGTTGATATCAGTTTGGTATAACGACTGTGTTATTTAAAGGACCATAGCAGCGGTTTTGCTTGTTTTACGCCCAATAAATGCTATCCAGATTCACAAATGCAAGCTTTTTTTCATAACATAAAACCATATTTTAGTTCTGGTGTTATTTTGCCAAATCAATCAAATGTTCAGGTGATACACACACCTTAAAATTCAATGTTTCACTTCTGCTTGATTGTAGAAGGCACTTGTTGTAATTTCTCTGTAAAAGCAGTTTTCTTCAGGGACTATATTCCCTGGCGGAGACATACATTTTCTTCCATGTAGCTCCATGCTGGATTAGTTAGTTTGTAAGTTCAACAAAAAAAAATTGTAGATGTGTTCCTTGTGATGGATTACGTATGTCAAGCACGTTTCAAGTCTTTACAACTTGACTTTAATATACTGGAATAAACTGAAACCAATGGCAGTCTGGAAGGTAGGAAAAACAATTCTAATATTTACCACTCCAGTAGTATTTTTTTTAAATGGCTAGCAGTAATGTAATACAAGATCATCAGTTTGGTCCGTTGAATTTACAGTATGCTTCATCCGACTTGGTCGAGATCTCCTGAAGGGTGAAAAGATGTGTGAGTGTGCGCATGTGTGTGTGTGTTTTGTAATTTCAATATGATTAATCATATAAATGAAAAAAAAAACATACATTCAGTTTAGCAAAGTAGCAGGAATCCTCTGTTTTTATGATTTCTACTTGATTTTTTTTGTTTTTGTTTTTAAGGGGATATAAATGGGAATAATGGCACACAGTTTCACTTTCACTTCTCTCCACACAGCGACTGAAAGAAAAAAGAGATCTAGAGAGAAAAAAAAATACCCTCTCAACTTTCACCCTCACCACAACTGGCCTGTCGCTGCACGATGGACACGCCTGGCAGAACCACCGAGTCTGAAAGTTACAAATTTTGTCCCCGAGTGGACCGGGGACAAAACCAGGGAAAAGTGGACTCCAACTTTCCAACAGGAAGCATACTGCAACATAGACGACCTCCACAGTGATGAAAACCTCAGACTGAAAAGATTCAGTCAAATCAAAACCCACAAGATTTGAGGAAAATGAGAAAACAACAACTCATATATCAGCAACAGTTAATTTACAAGTTTAAATTTCAGGGCGAGAACAGAAAACCTGCCGTACGTTGCATCGATCGCCTCTTGTAAAACTCACTCTGAAGATGCAGAGGAAGACAGACGTTATGTCCGTTATGTTCTGACTAGCAGGGTGCAGCAGTGATAATGACCGGTGACGTTCTGCCAATCCAAACCAAAACGGAGTTTCCATGGTGCAAGTCCCAAACAGAGGAATCAAAGCTCAGGTGGCGAGCACGGGAGGTTTCTCAGCTGTCTGCAGATTTAAAACGAAACACGTGAAAAGACTTTAGGAAAGCTCAGCTAGGCTTATCAGGTAACCGTACACGCAAAATGAAGAAGTGTAATTAATAACTGTTCAAAACTATATTTGATTTAGGGGCTTTGGTTAATGTTTGAGAGGCTTTAAAGAAATAACTATTCCATAAAGACAGATCATGCAACAGATTGCTGCATCAATATTTTTGTAAATTCTAAATGGAAGAAATGGACACAGAGACACTCTACATCTAACAAAAGTTAACGATCCTGAGAAGATCATGATGCCAGATCGCAGTTTTAGACATCCACTGACAAAGTATTTATCATCCTTGCAACCAAAGACAGCCTGCAAAAATATTCTGTCAACACTAAAATTTAGGTTCAAATCTCACAATCTGACTGCTGCTGCGACACATGAGGAGTTCAGTGCTACAACTCACCGTCATCGCACAATCTGACATGCATCAGACTAAATATTGTACAGCCCTACAGATTACGGTGCAGGCATTTTCCGACCTGTGGAAAAGATCCCAACAGGTAAAGTTTACTATGCTGGGAAAACTAGATAAGATGAACAAAGACGGAGTCGGGATCCTTTCCTAGTCATAATCATCATTTGATCCATAAAGCAAGAAAACTATGACAGCAGAAGCTGAATTTGACTTCAAGACGTGTGGAAAACCACATGTAGCTTCACATGATGTGAAGAAGACGTGCTGCCTTCAGACGCTGAACAGGAGAATGGAGCAACATGCTAACGAAAAACAAATTTTACCGCAACTGTAGTTAAGCATTAACCGCACCCAACCCTTCTAAATCAATCAATAGATCAATAGTTTTCCTTGTAGTTGGGATCAGGATGAGTATGGATGATGTTCACACCACAAACATACAAAACCAAAATGAACCGAATGTGAGGGGGAAAACACACCTGGATCTGAAACAAAGGCTCAAAACAAACATGTGTCTCAAATCTGAAATGGAAACCAACAGGAACATGAAAGCGAGTCGCAGCTTTCCGCTGTGACACAAACACAATGCACAATCTGTGAAAATCAAACCCTTTCATGCCGTTCCAAGCCTTTCCCCTGAAACAAGACACAAAACACATGACGCTGCCTTATCACTCTTTACTCTGACTGCCCATTGTTGAAAGCCATAACCTTTCTTCATTAGCATACAGCTGTAAGGCAGAGAGTCAGCCCACCTCCACCTCCAGCTTCTCAATATTCAAAGACAACGTTAACCAGAAAGGAAAAATGATGAGGGAAGGCTGGGAGAGTTAAAATGAGTTAAAGTGAACCGTGAACTCAAACAGCAACGTTTTACAGTTCTGAGGAGATAATGTGCTGGAGGACGTGCAGCTGCAAAACCCACCATCTGTCTGCCGTCCTTCCCCTGAGACTGACCCCCCCCCAGCTCGCCACAAAGAAACAAAACCCACCGCCGCTTTTTCTCCTCATTTCACCCGACAGAAGGGACCCACCCACCCTGCCCCTTCACCTCCCTCCACCAGTCATTTGCTCCTTTCGACGTCTCCTTCCAGGGGAGGGGGTCAGCGGCCGATACAAGCCTACCAGCAGAGTTGTATTGACGGGGCCAGGGGGCTTTGTTCCTGGCAGGACTCCACCCTGCTGGTTTCCCAGTAAACAGCAGGATGGAAAACTGCTGGAGGTAGATGTAACCCCCCAGAAGAGTCCCACAGGGGGGGCCGCAGAGGACAGAGTGAGGGAGAATGTGTCAGGGTTAAAAAAAAAAAAAAAAGAGTGGTGAGGAGAGAACACAGTCCCACAGAACAGCAGGAGAGAAGGGTGATTAGCTCTAGTGATGCCTAATCTAATCAGTGTGCATGACTGCCCCATAATGTAGAATGGAGGGGCGAGAGACAAAGACATACAGAGAGAGAGAGAGAGAGAGAGAGAGAGAGAGTTAGAAGTTTTAAGAGTTGGATGGACACTGTCATATTTCACAGACATGACTTAAGTCCTTGTCTTTCTTTTTGACAGCCAGTCAGAAGCAAACGAGCACAGATCCACATCAGCGCACGAGCGAAGACAAAAGGATGAAGAGGCAGAGACAACAGGACAATAGGAAATCAGAGGACAAAGACTCTGGTGCCTTTGCAGGCTGCAAGGCAAAACTTTTCCAGAAGCAGTGAGGCCATCTCTACGGAGCCCCTTTGGGGTCATGTGTGAAAAAACATAAAGTGGGTAAAAAAAAAAAAAAAAAAAAGGGTAAAAAAAAAAAAAGATGCCCTTAAGGGGACATGGAAGAAAAAAAATGAGTTGGAGGTAAAAATAAATAAATAAATAAATAAATAAAATGAAATCAGTTGGAGGTTTTAAAAAATAATAATTTTTTAAACTCTTTTTTTCTTGTTTTTTCTTTTTTTTCCTCAGGTTTTTTTCCGCTTTCTATTTTTTTTTCTCTTTTCAAATGTACTAAAAATAGGCCAAAGCTGCAGCGCATGCAACAAAGCTGTTATGCTACTGTCTGAGTTAAGTCAACTCTCGCAAAAGAATTAACCATTATAAATACACAAAAATACACTGTTGGAACTGCCAAACACTAGAACATTGTCAAAAGTAGTAGTGAGTTAGTGACTTTATTCACTGACTTGTTTTTTTCATCGGAACTTGTAGTGGGTACAGTCACAGACACGTTAGCTGCTAGCTAGCATTAGCATTTAGCTAACCGGAAATCGTTCCTCAAACAGCAGCAAAACAGCTCCGCTACATCGCTGTAGCTTTGACCTATTTTTAGAACATTTCAGAAGAGAAAAAAAAAACAGAAAGCGCAAAAAAACCCGAGNAAAAAAAAAAAAAAAAAAAAAAAAAAAAAAAAAAAAAAAAAAAAAAAAAAAAAAAAAAAAAAAAACAAAAGGAGAAAAAAACAAGGAAAAAACAAAGAGAAAAAAAATATTTATTTTTTACCTCCAACTCATTTTTTTTCTTGCATGTTCCCTTAGGAGCATGGGTTGTTTTTTTTTTTTTGTTTTGTTTTGTTTGTTTTTTTTACCCACTTTATTTTCACACATGACCCATAAGCGGCTCCATACTTCTCTGAACCGGCTCCATTAAAAAAAAAAAAAAAAAAAAAAAAAAAAAAAAAAAAAAGAAGAATAAACTTGGACACATGGCTGCTTTTAATCTCCTAAAAATACTCCTTTAGAAGGCCGGATGGAAAACCTCATAACGTAATGTGACCCAGTTAAATCAGCCTGAACTTTTAAGACTGTCTTCCTCACATTACGTCAATTTTATGGTCAAATAAATAAACCAAAAGTGTAGCAACGCACATATTAAAAACTTTTGTGATGTGCTGGTTTCATAGGAACGCTTCCTGGATGCTCCTGTTAAACGTTTTATTGGCCACTCTTACTAAGAAACAAAAGAATACAGAGGAGCGAAAGAACAGACAGAAAAAGTGGTGATTAGCAGAAAAACAGATGCTGTTGTCAAAGTGAATATTCACTCTGTACGACTGGATTTGCTAAAAGAATTGTTTTTCCTACCTTCCAGGCTGCCATTGGGTTTTATTTCATTCCAGCACGCTTTTAAAATCAACTTATAGAGACCTGAAACATGCTTGAGATAAATAATCCATCACAGCAAACATGACGTCTATTAAAATTTTTGTCGAATTGACTTAAATTTAACAGATTCAACACGGAGCTACATGGAAGGAAATGTATGTCTCCACCAGGAAATATAGTCCCAGGAGAAGACGGTTTACAGAGAAATTAAAATGTCCATGCCTTCACAATCACATATAAGTGCTAAAAGTGAAATATTGAATTTAAAGGTGGATTTAGCACCTGAACATTTAATTTTGAAAGATTAGGAGATTTGGCAAAGTAACATGAAAACTAAAATACAGTTTTAATTTTTGGAAAATGGTTGTTAGTAATGTAACGTATGCAGGATTACTGGGCTCAAACGTGCAAAACCACCAGTACAGTCCTTTAACATGTGTTCAGGTTAGCATGTGCTTGTATGTTGTCAGCATGTTGCTCCATTCACGACTGAAGGCAGCATATCTTCTTCATGTCATGTGAAGCTACATGTGGTTTTCCACACGTTGTCTTGAAGTCACATTCTGCTATCATAGTTTTCTTACTTTATGGACCAAATGATGATTATGTCCAGTTCTGTCTTTGTTCAGCTTATTTTGTTTCTCGCCATAGTAAAGTTTTTCCTGTTTTGATTTTGCTCCAAGACATTTCCGACCAATGAGCAGAGAGAGTGTTGTCACATGACTTTTGCTGCTATATTCTTCTTTGACTGGATTTTTTGCTGTGTGAAACCGAACCAAACCAGGCTGTAAATGGAACGTTGTGACTGATTGGTCCAAACGTGGAAACGGCGTTAGTCTGAGGAAACCCGACACACACATAAACCAGCCTTGTTATCAGGATACCAACAGCTTTGCTGTACCAAAACTGTAAACCAGATGTTGACGGCAGCCTGTCAGAATCATCTGGTCTAACCTCTGACACAGGAGCAGCCGGTCAATTAGTGGATTTCACACTCTGGTCACGGTGACGCCACGGCCCCGGCTCGGGTTTCAAACACACTGTGATAGTGGGCAGCTCTGATTTCTATCAGCAGACCACTCAACAATATTTACCCTCTGAAAGCCATGAGAGCAAGCGTTTATTTAAGATCTAAATGTGGGGAGGATCTATAACAAATCCTCCAGCTAACAGTGACTGAAAATAGTCATTCCAGGAGAAATATACCCACCAATCCCATAAACTCTGGTCAGGATCCTGGACTAATGACAAAAGCGATGCCATGAGAGCTTGGAGAGGCAGATGATGTGGTCTGCAGGAATGGCTTCTCAGTTAAGCATCAACCTTAAAAGAATCGCCATCTGCATCATCTGCAGCAAGGCAAAAAAAAAACGTGACGGGCAATATTTTCCCCCGCTTTGAAATTTAACATTCTAGTTTGGCAAGGAAAGAAAAAACCATTAAAAAAAATTTTTTTTTCAAAGCAACTGCGGTCAGATTCTGCGAAAGAGCAAACAGACGTGCACGTTTGATTTTCTTTTGGCCTAAAGGAGCATATCTGTGATTTTGCATGTTTGAGCTCCATAAATACAATCTGCATACACATAAAGTTACTGCTAACCATTTTCCAAAACATACTGCTGGCGCCATAAATATTAGAGTTGTTTTTCTACCTTCCAGGTTGCCATTGGTTTAAATTCATTCCAGAAGTTTAAAAAAAATAAATGTGTAGAGACTTGAATCATGTTTGACATAAATAATCCATCACACAGCAAACACATCTATTATTTATTTATTTTATGATTTTTTTAATTCATTTAATATTACCAATCTGTCATGGAGCTGCAAGAAAATGTATGTCTCCGCCAGGGAATATAGTCCCAGGAGAAGACGGCTTTTACTGAAAAATTAAAATGANATGTATGTCTCCGCCAGGGAATATAGTCCCAGGAGAAGACGGCTTTTACTGAAAAATTAAAATGACCCATGACGTCTACAATCATGCATAGGAGGGGAAACTTAAATTTTAAGATGGATGAATCACCTGAACATTTAATGTTAAAAGATTAGGAGATTTGGCACAATAACACAAAAATTACAGTTATACAATATAAAATTCAGTTTTATGCTTTGGAAAGTGATTAGCAGCAACGTAACATGTATGCAGGTCATATTTATTGGACTCAAACATGCAAAACCACCAGAACTGTCCTTTAAACTGAGTAAAGGGGCGTTCAGGGTCACATAAGTGAAACCCAGTTTACTTCTGCTTTTTTTTAAATAGGTCAAACATGGATCCCTGATGGACCACGCCAGCACAAACCACCAGCAATCGTTACCAGCGGAGATGAAGCAGCCGCCATCTTTAACGTCAGCCGCCATCTTTAACATCAGTCACCTGCTCATTGATGATCTCAGCATCATTAAACATAAAGACGCCAATTACAAAGAAGCGGCTGAAGTTAATTACAGAATAAAGTCATAGAGACACAACCAAGACCTCATGGCGGCTGAATCGTAACGCCACGACTCCATCGCAGGAAATAACGTGACAAGAGTCTGACAAGAGCCAATAACATCATCAGAGACTCCACACATCCACACCATGGTCTGTTCTCACTGCTCAACTCTGGCAGGAGGTTTCGCAGTGTGAGGAGTAGAACAGCCAGATTTTGCAACAGTTTTATCCCCCAGGCCATAAGACTACTGAACTCTCAATAAAAGAAAGCCAAACACCCACATAAAACCGCTGCTAGAACTATTTTTATGACATTTTTATTATTTTTATTGATTTTAAAATTTTACATATATTATTGTAGATTTGTTAGTGTATGCACACAAGCACTTTTTAACTGCTTTTTTGAGAGCCAATGCAACGAAATTTCGTTCTAGTGCACTGTTTTTTACGTGTCCTTGAATGACAATAAAGTTATCTATCTATCTATCTAACAAACACGTGTCAGAGAGGACAAGAAGATTGTGATATTTATATTGTTATTCCACTGGAAAAAAATAACAGATCACAATCAGAACGGGAAAATATGGCGAAAAATTTCAGCGAATGTAACTCAAATGAAAAGTGTTTCAATTAAAAGGAATTTCCAAACAGCTCAAACCTCCTGCAAGGCTTCTGCTGCTAAAACAGATCCAGACTTTCACTATTATTATACTGAAATCACGTGTAAAAAAAAAAAAAAAAAAATTATCCTGCAAATTCATTTTACCCATAACTATTAAAAAAATATGTCAAAACCATCTTATTCTGCTGAATCAGCATTCTCTTATCTACACGTTAGTGGTAGCTGCATGTTTCTAGACTTATTTATTGCCCAATAAATACTACCCGCATACACGCTACATTACTGATGACCATTTCACAAGAGATAAAACCATATTTTTATTTCCCGCTTATTTTGCCAAAAATCCTCTAATCTTTCAAAATCAAATGTTAAATTTCAATGTTTTATCTGGTAGGAGAAGGTCGATTTTAATCTCTTGGTAAATGTCTTCCTGGGACTATATTTCCTGGTGGAGACATATTGTTCTTGCAGCTTTGTGTTGGATCAGTTAAATGAAGTTACTTTAAAAAAATGAAACTTTACATATCTCAGGCAGGTGTCAAGTCTCTTCATGTTGATTTTGTTTTATATATCGTACTGGAATGAACTGGAAACCAATGGCAGCGTGGAAGGCAGGAAAAACAATTCTTACATCACTCCAGGAGTATTTTTGGAAAATGTCAGGTTGTATTTATTGGGCTCAAACATGCAAAGCCACCAGTATGGTCTCTTAAAACTGGTGTCTTAGTTTTGGAGAAACAGGTGAAATATTGTCACATTCCCATCTTGTTATGCTAAAAAGAAGTGAAAAATTCCTTTATCTGGACCCAGATTTGCCTCAGAATCAGCCTTCTTCCTTGACCCAGCCTACCTATCTACAAATTTTTTATTAAAATCCAGAATCTACAAATAAACATTGGGTGAAATTATAACCTCCTTAGCAGAGAAAAAAATCTATGATTGCTGGGAAAAGAGAGTACATATGGGAAACATGGGACTTAAAGGACCATACCACCCATTTTACATGTTTGAGCCTAATATATTCAGTTTTCATACATGTTACGTTACTGACAATCATTTCCCAAAGGATAAAACCGTATTTCAGCTTTCCTGATATTTTGCAAAATCTCTTAATCTTTCAAAATCAAATATTCAAGTGATACACCCACCTTAAAAATCCATGTTTCTCCTGCTAATAGTTACACAGCCTTATGAAGTCATGGTCCTTTAAATTTTTCCATAAACACAGGTCTTCTTTTGGGACTATATTCCCTGGTGGAGGCATACATTCATTCTGCGCTGTTTACTGTGCTTAAACACTAAAATAACATAACTTCTAAAAAAACAAAATCTGAATACACGTCTTGTTGGTGATGATGGATTATCTATCCCAAGAACGTTTACAGTATCAACAAATAAATTTTAATAGCAGAATGAACTGAAACCAATGGAGGTCTGGAAGGTAGGAAAAACATTTTTAATTCACTGTTCCAGTAGTATGCTTTGGGAAATGATTGTCAGTAACGTAACATGTATAAAAATTACATAAGTTAGGCTCAAGCATGCTAAATCGGTGGTATGGTCCTTTAAAGGGAACCTAAAATAAGGGTCTCTGCCCTTTTCTGTTTCACACCCAAACAGAAATACAAGTGGAGCCTGTTCTCAGGTTTACTGCTGAAACAACAGGAAAACAAGAATCCGTCATACTTTCTCCTCAACATGACAGCAGAATAACTTTACAAGAAAACAGCATGATTATGATGTCAAATTAAATGACAAATTCCCACTTTAAAAAGCTCTTTCCATACGTCCATTTCTGTTTAAACCTTCACTGTAACTCAAATGAGCAAACCTGATATTAAATATGATTTCAGAAACACATGATGTCACGTCATAAATGATAACAGATGAAGCAGCATGGAGCATTTCGCTTCATAATGAGCAGGATTTCTTGGAAAATCATCATCCGCTCAGTTTTCCTGCCACGAGTTTCCCCTTGGAGAGAAAAATGCCCCAAAAAAAGAGCTGGAAACGTGGAAAACCCCAAAACTAGGTTTCGCTTTTGAATTTGTGGTTAAAATTCTCAATTGAACATCAGTTTCATAGATCGATCTTAACAGAAGTAGCAGAAATTTGGAGACTTTTTAGGGATCTTTAGTGTTTAAATGTAATGACTTACGCGTAACAGCTGGTCGCGTTTCTGGAGCGTTTCTCCTCCGAACGGTGAAATCCAGCAAACTGAAGGATCTTTGAGTTTCAGGTTGAGTCTGATTCAGATTTCTGGACTCGATTCTGTCTTTCCTGTCTTCCTCAGTGTGTCTTCATCCTCCACGTTTTCTCCGGGACCTCAGCAGAATGAATGGCTCCGTCCCCCCGGTCAGGATACCCACGGATGGGGAGTGACTGCTCCGTTAGCTCCCTCCCCTCCACCAATCACCTCCTCCTCTCCTCCTCCTCTCCCTCTGGATAAAAGCATTAAAAACTCCATGTCTAACACTCCTTTATTATGGGATTGTCTGAGGTTGTAAAATATTTTCTAGTATAATGAATAAAGAAACGAAAACAAAGAAGATCAAGAAAACAGAAACACAGGGCCGACCCTAGTATTTTAGGGGCCCTGGGCAGATTTTCAAAGCTTTATTTGTCACATGCAGCCATACAAGTAATGCTTTTTCTGGTAAGTTCCCTGACTGTNCCCCCCCCCAATCTGCCCACCGCAAATTGTTTTACAACTATATTTTAATGCTAATTCAACATATGATTCCAGAGAATCAAATTTTCTCAATATGTCACACATGTAATAAATAATAATGTTAAATGAAATTTAATTTTTTAAAAATTGCAAATTACCAAGAACTATTTCAATTATTAACTTAAAGACAAATTGTGCATTACACAATATTTTCTACATGTTGTTGTTGCCTATTTTCCACTTATTTCCACTTTTCCACTTGGTATGGGGCTCTCTGGTGGTCGTGAGGCACTGCTTAGCTTGCAATATGCAACATGACTTATGATAATTTAAAGTTTTTAATATTATATAACATGTTCTGTATCATCACATTTAAAATGTTTCTTTCCTCTTTATTTCCAAGCTGTTATCTTCTACCTGTAATAAATTTCAATTCAATTCAAAGCTTTATTTGTCACATGCAGCCATACAAGTAATGCTTTTTCTGGTAAGTTCCCTGACTGTGNTTCAAAGCTTTATTTGTCACATGCAGCCATACAAGTAATGCTTTTTCTGGTAAGTTCCCTGACTGTGCTTCTTAAATATAAAAATATATGATAAAATAAAGCAAAATAAAAATAAAGATAAGGCAACAACAGTAAAATTGGGAATTAGAAATGCGTAAGTATGTAATCTATTTACAACCAAACCAGCAGGAGAATGTATGTACGAGTATCAATAAATATGTGCAAAATAATGCTGTACATAGTGCAAATGCAGCTACTGATGACTGTTCTTATGTGTACGTGTAGTGAGTATAAGTGTGAGAGAGAGAGCTAGTGTGAGAAGTAGAGAGGAGTGTGTGTATATAATAATAATAATAATAATAATAATAATAATACTGTATTTTCCCCATCTCTGAACAGCACATATGCACTCTAAATACAGGCAATACAGAAAGCATTATATTAGGATATACAGGGTATATTTGGGTCGTCTACATGTCGCACCGTGTCTAAATGTGAGCATCAGTCTTTATTCGGCAGCAAACAGCTGAACCAAGACCCACGACAAATACCATTCAGTGCAGACTGCCCGCATTCTGAGGGGTCAGACTATTCAGATCCAGCATGTCGCTCTGAGCAGGAAGCCATGTTTAGCATCTATTCCAGACGTGTCTACATGCATTAGCCATCTCCCATTCACAGTCTATTCTCCTGCTGCCAATGAATTTAATAGAAATATATGACATTGTTTTTAGACATGGTGGATGTGCTTTTGCTTCTTTAAAATAAAATTTAAAAAAAACAGGAATGCAACATAACAGCTTTTGTACTTGCGTGTATGCTTTTGCACGGCAGAGGATGAATGTGAATGGACTATTTTGAGCCTGTTGTGACTGGAAGGAAAGCAACTGGTGCCAGGACCTCCGTGCCCTCTTATTTCTGCTCCTTGGCCAGTCAAATGAGACTTGAATGGAGTGAAAACACAGGGGAAGTCTCATGACTCGGTTTGGGAGTTTCTGCCTAAACAAGTAGTTATTGGGAATAATAGCAGTCCTGATGTTATCCATCCATTTCCTGGGATTTTTGTTACTCTGACTGACCTCCAGGTCAAACACAGGGCTGTTTACTGGATGTACATTTAGTTATTGTCACAAAAATCTATACCTTATCCAGAAAAATCTATCCATTATTTAGGCCTAAAAGTCATATTTTCTTACAATCAAGTGAAAACTCTGCTAGTGCGTTAGCTTTCAACTTATTTCATTGCATTTTGTCTTTTCTACACAAGGACACTCAGTTCTTCAAAAGCCCTAAAATCGACTAATTTGTTAAAACAAAAACAAAATTTCACTTATGACCTGATATGACAGATTCCTTCAATAAGTTTAGTTTGAGTTACAAGGTATAAGTCACTGACATGAGAATTAAAATGCAAATAGGAGTGAAATATTTACATGAAGCTAACCTAAGTGTCTTAACTAGCTGCTGTTGCTAATGCTAACTCAAGTTTTCCTGTTCTATTCTGAGTAAATTCATGAAGCTAACCTAGCTAACTGTCTTGGGTCCAGGACAGAATTTCATAATTTGTTATGTGGCAAATATCTGATTTATTACTGTCTACTGTTTCTTTATATGATATGATTTGGATTGTATTAGAAGCTACATGTGGCTACGTAGCATTTTTTTTCCCCCTCAGACGAGCACTTTATAGCTTGTTGATTATTCTAAAGAATAAGCTTGATCAAAGTTACTCACTACTCAAGTAATCTTTTTAACAGATACTTTCCTACTCAAGTAATTATTTAGGTGACTACTCTGACTTATACTTGAATCACTATTATCATAAAGTAACAATACTTTTACCTGAGTACAGTTTCTGCCTGTACCAATAAAAAGTGAAATCAGAGGGCTGCTGGGTCTCTGTGAACTCAAGTCCAGAACTTTTATCAGAACTTGTTTGAGGATAAAATAAGTAGCCTGACTGTTTGATGCATGTAGTGAAAAACTAAAAAAGCTAAAAAAAAAAAAAAANTAAAAAAAAAAAAAAAGCCTTTTACTTCACAGACTTACAGTAACCTTAAGTCTTCCTTAAAGCTTTTTTTGTTGGTAATTCCAGAATGATTACATGTTTTAGCAACAAGTGGATGAGTTAAACTTACTTCCTGGTTTATGAGAGAGCAGAACAGCAACATCAAAGTGTAATTATCATGACTTTGTCATTAACACAACAAATAAGTGTTGAGTCAGATGATGTTTCCACTTCATCCTCAGCTGCAGAGGATCATTTCCAGAACCAGAAATCTTATTTCTATGACATTATCGGCCTAATTCCCATCCAGCAGCGAGGATTTGAACGGGAATGCTTTTCTGTGGTGGTCTGCAGTGTCCCTGTGAGGGATTATTTGGGGATTTCTTTTTTTTTTTTGTTAGGTGTGATGAGCTGTGGGATTTTCCCCCTTCGAGGCTGAAGGTTCAACACATTCCAGGGCCACTCTGGTCAGCATGATTTTAATCTGTTTTCACAGCCAGGCAGCACAGACAGACACAATCTTGTTTGGAATTCCAGTCAGAGGCAGAGAGAGACGAGACCTTCGATGCTTCGGTCTCTCCTTGTGGACATACCAGAGGAATCAAAGGTGGCAGATATCGTATCCCACATGTGCTCAGCGTGGAAACATCTGAGCCTCGTAGCTTTACACCGTCGTCTCTTTCGGGGGCGTCGCATTCTGATGGCGTGCTCTATCACAGCTGAAAAAACACACACGAGGGATGGATCTGTGTCTGAGGCAGCAAATCGTGGCGTGTTTTGAGTGGAGTGTGTTTATCACACACACACACAGAAGGATTAAGTGTGAAAGACACACCAAAACCACTTTGAAAAGTATGAAGAGGAGACGAGTTGTGACACCGCTGAGGTCGGCTGCTCATAATGAGAAGGAGGGAAGATGGAATAACTTGTCAGGGGGGTAGTTCACCGCAGACGGGGCATGTGAAGCGACTCCATACCTCAAAGTGGTCTGCAGAACTGAGAAACTCGCAGCCTTCACTTTCAGATGAATGAGAAGAATTGGCAACATCTAATTAAACGAGCCATCCCATCATCTAGAAACGCAGCGTTCTGATTGTAGAGTAAACTAACAGAACAAGCTGGTGACACATTTATAGCCTGAGTGTAAGAAGCGTGGATGGTATTTCTGGTAGCTATCCGCTACCAAAATCCCTCTTTAAATTCCACTTTAACAGCCACTTGTGCAGAACGTGAGCTTTTTTTTAAGCACATGTACTTATATGAACCAGCGCAAACACTTTTTCACTTAGACAAATCACATATTTTTGTTCTTGAAAAGTAGGTTAATGTGAAGACATTAGCGGGATCGTTGCTAACAGCTTTGTTGATTATGTTCGCATGGGGTGTGTGGCAATCCACAGGTGGCTTAGAGCAAAACCACACAGTCTGTTATGGAATCAATAATCTATCAGAGTATTACTTTAATCTCAGTCCTTAATGTGCTGAAGACGTCATGCTTTTACTTTCCCTCATATTAATAGTTTAAGTCAAAGGAGTTTATGTTGAACATTGTCAAAGTGTCAAAACTTGACTTTGCCGCCTTGAGAAATGCATCCAGTAAGCTTTGTTTTGATTGGTCCTTCACTTCTGTTACATGTTGACATCAACATGTAATGTGAATTTACACACCTACGCAAAGTATGAGACTAGCTAGTGAGTATTTACCAGCATCCATGTTTTACAGTACATGGGTGTTGCCAGCTCAGGCTTGTTGCAGCGGGCCAATCAGGAGAAAGCAGGCTTTTAGGGAGGGGCGGGCCTTAAGGAGGCTTTGAGGGTAATTCATAAAAAAATGCTGAATAAGTCCTGTGACAACTGAAGCTCATTCAGACAGTTTAGAGCACCGCCGTCCCATTTCCATCACTGTAGAATCTGGTGTTGTGTTTTATTAATTGCCCCATGTCTAAAATTAATTGTTTCACTCAGTGTGCACAGTAGTGCTGCAGCATGTGTGTGTTTTTGTCCATTAAAGTATTATAAAGGTTTTAAAATAGACCCCTAAATGCCAATACAGTACGTCTGCTTTAAAAGTCATAATAACCTCAAAACATCAGGATTATTTCTGAACTTTCCTGAGTTAACCTTAAAATTTCTGAGTTCTCTGGGAATTTTCAGAGTTAAAGAACTGTGAGTGGAATGCTAACATTCACACAGTGTCATAAAGCAAAACATACACTCAAAGCAGCAGCAAAAACATTTAACCTCCTTACAAAGTTCCAAACATTTTTAGCATGTCTCAGTCTCCGAATGAGGACATACATATGAAGAGATGCCGTCATGCTTCCATGAAACTGATCATCCAGCTCAGTTTCTAAGCCATAAACCTAAATCTCACAGTGTAAATGCAGCAAATTAACACTGAAAACTAGAAAAACAGTCAGATGTTTGGCTGATGTGGTGACACATTGAACAAGACGTCAAATGGCCTCGTGCTATTTCCCCCCAGTAACCTATGAGCTGTTTGCTTTGCTCAGCTGCCAATCAATTCACATGGCAGGTTAAAGGTCACAGTTCATATTAGGACAGAACCGCCCATTCTCTGCAGGGAGCATTTCCTGTGTTCGTCTGCATGCTCCTGGCTATGGAAGGTCAAACGCCAGAGGTCAAATGTCAAAGGGAGGTATATGTATTACGGAAATTAGCTTCTCCCGCTCAGATTCCAAACACGCAAATTATCACTTTGGAAGAATCTAATTTTGGAAAAGGAACGCTTCAACTTCTCAACTATGGTAAATATGATACCATAATTCCACACAATGCAGACATCAACGTGAAAATAGAACATTCGTGCGTGAATGAATGGCATGTGGGAGTTATGGCGACACAGAAGATACCTGAAGTGCACAAGAAATTCCTCACATTTCCACCTCAAAGCAAAAAATACACCACAAACCCTTTTAGCACCCACTCACTAAACTCAAGGCAAACACACAGGAAAGAAGTCAGCTAAATAATGTTCAGTTTCTACCTCAATATTTGGCAAACAGCAGCATGAATAACAGCTTTTTGGTCTTTTTGACAAACTTTTTACTGTGTCTTACCATCTGAATGAAAATGAAAGTTTTCTTCATGGAATGCAGGATTTATTGGAAACCTGAGCTGAGTAACATGTCAGGTTTACATAATTTAAAGTGTGGCAATGTTAATTCAACTCACGTCAGGCAGCTTAGCCATGATTTATCTCAGGTAAGGCCATAACAAATTCATAACAACGTAAAATTACGCCCCTTTTTCACGGCAGAAACTAGCTCTGGAATTTAGGATTTGTTTTCAGGGATTATGGACAACTTGGCTCTTGTACCTCAGAACTGGAAGCCATAACTCAGAAATGAGTTATGGCGGTCATTTGCGACCGCCGCATGTTTGAGCTCGGAGACAACATGGACGCCTCGATCAAAAACTTTAGCTTTGTTTTCTCTGTTGGATCAAAAGAAGCTACATTTTTAACATTTATAAGCTTTTTACCTTTTCAGAACAGCTGCTGCATCGCCGGTGTTACACGTTTAACCTGTTACTGTTGTTACGCCCGGCCTAGGGGAAACCGGGACGCCACATAAATGAGACTTCCCTCTTCTCATGTTCCAGAAAAACGACCAGTAAAACAAAAAAATTCACCCTGTGATATTTATTATATAATCAGAAAGGGAGTGACATGTCAGGGAGGGAATTAGCAAAAATAACAAACAGGTCTTAATAATAACTAAGCTGACCTACCAAAATAACATTAAACAAAATATCTTACCTAAACTCCTAACCAAAATAAACAGGAGAAAACAGGTAAACCAAAAGATTCCCAACCCTACAACTCCCAGGGCTGCAGCACAATAACCAGTGTTTCCCATTCATAGGTGAAACTTGGTAACCCAGGTACATGAAGACCCGCCCAGATTTCATGGGACAACCCAGCCTTAAAAACAAAAAAAATACACATTTAATAATGTCATCAAACCGCTGACCAAAACATCGCTAAAATATGGAATAAATTTAATCTTGCCGTCGTTTCGAAGGTAAAAGTATTCTAAAAAGATCCCATGATTAGGTTTTATCACTGTTAATCCATTTTACAGCAAAATCCCTGTAGAACGGCATCTGTCTCTTTCCTTATGAGTGTACCGTAAATACTCAAATAGTGGCGGGTATTTTTTTNTTTTTTTTTTTTTTTTTACCTTTTTACTGCAGAGAGAACCAGGCTTTTATTCCAGCCAGGTCATTATGCTTCTCACCAAAGTTTCCCTCTGCTGTGTTACAGTTAGTTCTTTAGTTTTCCTGTAAACCCCGCTGAGGTCAAACGACAACGTGCTCTTTGTGTTATTGTGGTTGCCTAGCAACCAGTAGTATACATAGTATACAGCCTGGTAGCGGCCATTTTCAGCTATCTGAGTGTTTTTTGCTTTTTCTTTGCACTTTTAAAGCCAAATAGCCATGTTAAACTTTTGTTGGAANGGGGGGGGGGGGGGGGGGGTTTAGGGTCTGAATGCTGATTGATTTAAAGAAAACACCTCTAAATGTTCATTTATAAATAACGAAATTGCTGTTTATGACATTGTAATCACACAGCCTGTAGGAGCCTTTAATTTGCAAGACTGATTTTCTGTCTCAATCAGGAATTAGGGGCAGTGGTGACATAAAGGTTAGAGAAGCGAGCTCGTGACCAAAGGGTTGCTGGTTCAATCCCTGAACTGGCAGGAAAAATCTGGGGTTGAGGAGGTGAATGAGCAGATGAGCAGGGCCTGTCCCTCTCTAATTATCACCTTGAGCAAGGCACCTAACCCCCAGCTGCTCAGTGGCCAGCAGAGATGTGTATGTTGTGTCCTCAAAAAGAGCATGTGATGCTTTGTGAACTGACCCTGAATAAAAAAATAACTACTCAACCTTATCAATTTAAGCAAAATTCTTTTTTTTTTTTAGCCCTTGTATATCTTTGCTTTTCAGTATGTTTGAGCATTTGTTCAGTTTACAGTGAAGTCATGAAACTCCTGCAACACAATAGAAGAATGATGAGCAAAACAACTCCAACTACTACATCCTGCATGTCTCTCTTTAATTAAAAAAAAAAAGACACCTTCCATTTGTTTTTACTGTTAGCTGTTTCTGTGCAGGTATGTGTTTGACACACACACAGGAGGCCTGCAGCTTCTCAAGAGTAGATAAATGAAGCGTAAATACCTGCAGCAGCAGGGTGACGATCTTTACAAATCAGCAAAAAGTGTAACAGAGTTTACGCAGTCGCCTAAACTAAACCTCTAAAAACATTTCAGTGTTGAGATATAGAGGTCAATAAGAACATAAATATCTGTCATGCTGAGATTCCCTCTGTTTGCTAAAAAGACCAAAGCAAAGTTAAAAATATATCTAAAATATTTTCATTTAAAAAGTGTATAATCATTCAAAGTTATTTCAGTAACTGTGGTTATTTACAGCATATTTAATAAAAATCTGAGCTGATTAGAGCCATATACAGTATTTGGAATTAAACTACACAGTAGCTGGTTGCTAACATTACCGGAGAAACTGTAAGAAAATACATATTTCTAAAACTTGGATTCTCTTTAAACTTGCAGAATAGATTTCTGATTTGTATATGAATGGATTGTAGCTTATGAAGATGTAGTAAATCAGAGGACTATGATGATCTGTGTTTGGATAATCTGATGCCAATATGTTCATCTTCATTGTCATTCTAACCATCTAGGCCCAGGGTCCCCAGGCTCCAGTGGGGCCCGGGTCACACTTAGGGTCGTCAGGTGGAAAGTTAATTGGCAAGGCGGTGCTCTGGTAGTACTGGAGTCTTCCGAGGAGATAATCCACCACTTTGGGGAAGCGGTCCGACACCTCATTCCTCTCCTCCGGATCCTTTTCCACGTCAAACAGCATTACCGGCTTCAGCAGATCCATCTCAGAGGTTATCGAGCTGTTCTCGTTCTCGCCGGGCCGAGGGAACCAAACGTCACAACCTGGAGGTAAAGATAAGGAGTGAGTGTGTGTGTGTGTTCATGCTGAAGATCAAATCCTCCAAAGCTAATGTTATGAAGCCATGATGAACATGCATGTCTTAAAATAAAATAAGGTAAAATCAAATGAAATAATCTGTAGTGCCGTTACAGTATAAAATCCTATTAATTAACAGTATTAATTGACCCCACATTGAATTTCAGTGCAGATATTTAATTTTTGTTTGATAAAAAAGCTAAAAAGAAAAGTTTTAAGCCTAGTTTTAAAAGAGTTTACAGTTGGAGCAGACCTCAGATCTTCTGGTGGAGCGTAAAACTTGAAGTCTGCCTCACCGTGCTTCGTTCTGACTCTGGAACAGACTAAACATGGCATTATGTGTGACANTTGAAGTCTGCCTCACCGTGCTTCGTTCTGACTCTGGAACAGACTAAACATGGCATTATGTGTGACAGGAGATCCTGACCTGGGTATCCAGTCAGCAGCTTCCAGTTTGAGGATCGGATGGCCGCATGAATGGACACATTGAAACCAGAATTCATGCTGGAGCCTTGACTGGCTGCCTCAGCCAAAGACAACTGAGGATCCTTGACACGACCTGCGGAGAGCAGAGGACAGAGCTGATCATGAAGGGCAGACGTCCATCTTAAAGAAAAGCAGGAACTGCTGATTAAGAGGATGTTGGGCTTCCACTGCATACAAAATGTCCTCTGTAGGCGTTTCGTACCGTTAAGCAGACCGGGACCAAAACTTTAGTGCACCTGGAAATCAGGGACTCAGTATTCCAGCGCAGAGAAAGGTGTGAAAATAAACATGCAGGTAAGAAAGACCTCAAAATCAACACTGAAACAGCAGAATTCAACAGTTCAGAAAATCCCTGAAACCAAAATAATTTAGAAATTTAAAAAAAAACAAAAAAAAAAAAAAAANAAAAAAAAAAAAAAAAAAGCAAGACAAGCCTTCTATTAAAGAGGAGAAATGATATGTATTTAAAATCCCCAATGGTCAAAACCTGGAACTTTAGAGTTGTAGGAATTTGGCATCAAATTTGACAATGTGGTCGACTCAGCATCAGCCTTCAGTTTCTGCCAAACGCAATGAAGAATCAGCCATTATTGTAGGTGAGCATTTATATAAAAAGGGCAATCAGATGAGGAACAGGTTGATGTTTACCAACTGGAATGATTTCAGGTCAAATGAAGGCAAAAGTCAGTATTTTATTATTGTTTGTAGATTTTTCTGTCGCCTCTGAAAATGTCTCCCAGAAACGAAGCTCCGGCATCGAGACTGTTCTCAGCTTTATGCCACATTTGACCCCAACAATATGTTCCTGATTAGATCGATTTGAAGTAATTGCTCCTCCCCACGCTGTCAAAAACAACGACTTGCTCACATTCTTTGCATACACACAGATTCACCTTCATCCGGACGGCCCACATTCCCATCGGGGCTCGTTTAACCGATCCCACAGCGACATGATGAAAGATTTAAAACATTCTGATAGAACCACGTGATAAAAACTGTGACACTTGGTACTTTTTTGATCATTGAACCAATGGTGTGTGGGTTTCTCATTTACTCTCAAATGCATTAAAGGGGAAATATGACTGTATGTTTCTGGTATTTTCCCTCCTTTTTATAGTGTAATACCATAGGGACAGGATGTGTCGAGCCAGAACCAGTACGACAAATCAATATGTCTATAGATTAGGACCGAAGGGTCACCGGCTCAATCCCTGGACTGGCAGGGGACACTTAGGTGGGAGAAGTGAATAAGCAGCATCTGCCCCTCTTGTTGCCCTTGAGCAAGGCACAGTGTGCACAAAGGGAGAGTACAATTGGATCCATGCGTTTTATTTTTTTGGACATTAAAGTCTTGCAGCACTTGAAAATTGGCCCTTAAATAAAAAAAAAACAAAAAAAACATGGAACTCTGGATATGTCCCCTTTAATTTGGGCTACGATCCCAACTGATGTCAGATCTGACGAGCCAAACCTTATCGCTGACTGACAACATGTCAGATTCAGGTGTGAGGTGTGTTCTATTGTCCTTTTTATTGTTTTTATTGTCTTATCTGTGTTTATGTATTTGTTGTTTATTACTTATTCATTTATTTATTTATGCATTTATTAGTGTTTTATTGGCTTTTATTTAATTTTTTTTACTTCTTATTTTCTATTTTTAACGGTAGTTAACTGAACTTTACCTGAATTTTGTCCTGCTCTTGTTTTGCCTGTCTGTTTGGCTTTCTGTTGTTATATTTTATTGCTTTGTCTGTCAAAGCACTTTGCAAACTCTGTTTTTAAAGGCCCTATATAAATAAAGTTATTATTATTATTATTATAAGCAGGTAAATGTTGATAAATGTTTTGGACTGTGGGAACTTCAGGGTTTGATTTATCCTGAAGAGCTTTACTTCTTCTTTCTTTGCTTCTTTAAGGAAAAGGGGCCTCAACCTCCACAACACACACACACACACACACACTTTCATTTCTTGCTCTCATTCTTTGCTTGAACACAAAACAAGAGGNACACACACACACACACACACACTTTCATTTCTTGCTCTCATTCTTTGCTTGAACACAAAACAAGAGGACCTCAAATCAGACTCTCCTCATCTGGATCCACAGCAGGAGAATCCAGAAAATGGCTCAGGAGCAGGAGGGAGGGAAGGGTGGAGGAAGAGTGGAGAAAAGACGGAAGGATAACAGAGGAGTGTGGTGGGGAAATTTTGGGTGATTTAAGGCTTGGGAGGAGCCCAGGGTTTCTCTCTCTCTCTCTCTCTCTCTCTCTCTCTCTCTCCACAAAGTGAGGAGTTCAGGGACCCCTCATTTAGACGGGATTCCTCTCCTCTCAGAGCGGGAGCAAAGGAGACGAAGTCTGAAAAGAGACTTGAAAGGAGAAAGTATGTGAAAAGAGGATGAGGTCTATTCAGGAGCTAAAGAGCAGGAGAGAAATGATAGAAGAAAACAGAACTCAAAGAAGCATGAAGGGTGAGAAGGTTCTCACTGAGACGTTGGGTTAACAGGAAGAAAGAATAAAATGAGTCCAGGAACGCAAAGGGACGTTAGGAAGGAAATCTGATTATAGTTTCAACCTTATCAACATTCCTCTAATCAAAACAGAACACTAAAACACACAAAAAATGATTATTCATTCTCTTAACAAAGAAATTATCTTAATAAAATGCAAATATTGCGAAACACATGAAATTTTTTCCCCTCAATGTTTGTATGTAAAGTCAGGTGAAATAATAAACGTCTGACACTGATAATAAGCTGAAAACTTTATCTACTCAAACAACTTCCACACACATAATAAACACACACACACAGACACACACACACACACACTGTCACACACAAACACACACACACACGCACATGGGCATGCATGATTTCCATCAGCTCAAAGTGCTCCAAATCACTGGAAGAGGAATTAGATTTAAAAGTTAGCATTTATTGAAGCATATTAATTTTTTTTAAGTAGATCTGTGAGTTTAATTCTCAAATTTCTGATTTTTCTTCAAACAAGAACAATTTTGGCATATGGGAAGAGTTTGCTTTGGGAAGGGTTTGGAAGTCGGTAGTGTGATGGAAGAAATATACGTGCATAAGTAAAATATTGGCAGGACTTGTTATGATTAATATTTTTCACAGTGCTGTGATCTCTGTCTCTTTCTGTTCTCGAAGAAATGTTTGAATTTCACAACCTCATATTTTTAAGAGGACGATATTTGCATATCCAGCTGTCTCTGATGCAGGTGCGTTGGAGAATATAACTTGAGTCTTGAAAAAAGAAGGTCCCGCATCACAATTTATTAACAATTAATTGACAATTATATTGAAATACTCGTGACGAAGCTCCAGAGGGACCGAAACGTTAGTAAAGTGATTAATAAATTGTGATGTGGAGCAAGAGCAGTGTGCGGGATCTTCTTTTTTCAAGACATAACCTCATACTTCAAAAAAATTCATGTCAAAACTCACTCTTCTCCTAGTCTGGATGGGAGATTATACACACACACACACACACGGGAGAATGTGTGTAGTGGACGATGAGCTCAGCTTGGCCTAAATCTACGTTTTGGTGAGGACAGCAGCTCTGCATCGTCTGGCCGGAACGAATCCCAGCGGAAAGTTCTGTCTGGTGGACTTACAGGGAGTGTAGTCGTAATACAGAGGGTCGATGTTGTGCAGCAGCTCCAGTCTGGGTGATGCAAAACCTTTGCTGTAAGATAAAAAACAAAAAAACTCCATTGTTAGTTGTTTTTAAGCATATGGATCCACACACAAACACACACACACACACACACAGCATAACGTCTGACTCATGGGCTGTAAAATCCACTGGGATCTGTAAATCTAAAGCAGCTGCCTGTTGTCATGTGTTCTGACCACAATGCACCGCCGCCACTCTCGCTGGCTGCGGCGTCTGATAACACGACAGAAATAAGTTGTCCTCCTGCAGGGCTTCTGCTTTTCCATGTCACAGCCTGAACCCTCAGCATGTTGTTTTCTGCAACAGGCAGCCAATTAAAAAAACCGAACAGAGCCGTAAAGCAGCGAAAACAGACAGCAGTTTGTGCCGTCGTCAGGGTCACGCTGCCGCACGCAGNACAATGCACCGCCGCCACTCTCGCTGGCTGCGGCGTCTGATAACATGACAGAAATAAGTTGTCCTCCTGCAGGGCTTCTGCTCTTCCATGTCACAGCCTGAACCCTCAGCATGTTGTTTTCTTCAACAGGCAGCCAATTAAAAAAACCGAACGGAGCCGTAAAGCAGCGAAAACAGACAGCAGTTTGTGCCGTCGTCAGGGTCACGCTGCCGCACGCAGGCGGCGGTCAGCTGACATGCATCAGCCAATAGAGAGGAGCAGAGGCTGTGAGTGGTAGTTTGTGGTCCGGGCTGAGTTTTGACTTTCTGCTGCAGGCCTCAATTTCACCTCCTTCACCGCGTCCACATTTAGTTTACAGATACTGACAACATGTCTGATGTCTCATGCACAAAATAAGATGGGAAGCTTCTCCGTGTCACATGACTCATTACATCACTAACAGTTCTCTCAGAAGTTTAATTACACATAAAAGGATTTGCAGCAAAACTTATTAACCAATCTAAGAGAAGGATTTTGCAGCCCTCAGAAAGAGGAGGAGGATGGAGGGAGGATAAAGGGAAGAAAAAAGAGAGATGGAAGGACTTTAGATTTGTGTGAGAATGACTGATGGAATTTCCTTCGTTTTTGGAGCCACGGTAACAAAGGGCTTATTGAAGGAGCAGGAGGCTCCTGTGAGAAAAGACGCTGGGTCAGGAAGACGGGCAGAGCGAGCTGGAGAGGAGGAGGCGGGGTCAGAAAGAGGCACAAAGAGAGGGCAGCCTGTCAAACTCCAGAGCTGGTATCAGTCACCAGGGAAACCTCTCAGCTGAGATTCCTCAAACTTTCAGGATCATATTTGTCAAAAAAAAAAAAAAAAAAAAAAAAAA
>VXCM01006855.1:0-20238 GCA_014773175.1 Lucifuga dentata | reverse complement strand
AAAAAAAAAAAAAAAAAAAAAAAAAAAAAAAAAAAAAAAAAAAAAAAAAAAAAAAAAAAAAAAAAAAAAAAAAACAGCAACGTCCACAATTCAAATCCCAACCATAATGTTTCATTCTGCCCAACATGAGGGTCAGCAGCCACCCTGCCACAGTGCCCTTAAGCAAACCCGGCTCTCTTCAAGCAATCCTATTCTCCATTGTCTATCATATGAAAGGTGGAACTGAGAAAATTAAAGGTTAAAAACTGAAATTTGATTAAAACAGGTTTTCATCGTCTAGAAAAGGGGTTCCCAAACTGTGGTACAAGTACTACTGATTGTACTTGAAGCATCCCTCCTGGTAATAAAGCAGATTACTATGGTCTTCAGTTCAAAAAGTTTGAAAATCACGAATCTAGAAAATTTTCATTTGATGGAATGGTGCAGGATTTTGAAAAAAATTACATGTATCTACCTAAATTTAAAGAAGCCACAGTGAAAATTAGTCATGGTCAATGTATCAATCATAGCCCTTCTTCTTCTGCTTTTCCATTAGCTTAAACAGCTAATGCTGTTAGCATGCCTGCTTGTTTCCACATGGTGGCATGACACTTAGAAATAAGCAGCTCTTGAGTTTGCTGCTTGTCAGTCTACATGTTTAAACAGGACCGGACCAATCTTAGTATGGGTGGGGTGGGGGTGGGGAGGTGAGGGGTGCCGGCTACCAAAAGTTTGGCATCAATTTTAACTCCTGAATGCTAACTTTTAGCTTGTTCTTCTCTTTTCTCTGCCTGATGTATTCTCGTCGGTGTTAGGCAGGTTTTACATGATAAGCGGTATTTGCACCGTGATCTGCGCCTCGCTCACCTATGCGTACAGAACCAAGCGCCGACATAGCAACATCAAGAATCACCTCAGGGAAACACAGTCGATACCATTTTAGATTATAAGCTAGTTTACAACCCCGGCAAGCCTGTCCAACTGCTAACATTTGCCATGAAATCGCCTTCATGCCCAGATCATTGAGCAGAAAATCTAAAATTGTGTCGTGAGACTTGGGAAACCGTTCTAACAGATTCTGAGATTCTCCTCCGTTGTTGTGTTGCCTCACTTACGTCACGTACAACTATTTTCTCATTGGTTGCACGTTAGGACAGTCAGTCAAATTTGTTTGCGCTTTTGAGCACTGCAGCAAAGTGGAGAATCCGGGCGGTGCGCGTCACTTAAGGCGGCGTGCCACGAGGTTGGGAGTCCCCGCTCAGCTCCCAATACACAATAATGGAACATTAAGCTCACTGCTTATCATGTCAAACTGGCCTTATGATTCCTAAAGATCCTTTAGACGGTACACTCTGATCCGATGCACACATCACATGACCAATTAATTCCACTTTCATTTGAATACTGGATGGAAGTACGGGTCCAAGCCTGTACATTTAAAAACAGAGATTGAGAATTTAGGTATTTATTTCTAAGGAGATCAAAATCTGTTTTTAGAGACACTAAAAGGAACCCTTGGTAGGCGTCTCCTGGTGGTTGTGGGGCCCTAAGCAGCGCTTACAGGGTTTCCATACAAGAGTTCTGGAGAGATCAGGAGACAGATGGAGTCCAAGTCCTGCACTGAGACTCACTGCGGGAGTGGAGGAAATGCCAGCGTCGAGAGGCGTGGCCTGATAATTGACACTTTAGCCTTTGTACTTGTTAAACAATGAAGAATGACTGAGAAATGACATACAAAGGCTATGAATAAAAAGAAATGTATTATTATTGAAGCTTCTTTTTATGGAATCATTCTTGCCTTTTTTAAAGTACAATATAACAACTAATTTAAGAATTCAATTATACCTTCATGGCTGGCGTTATTAATTGAAGAGTAAAGGTATTAGTTTCATGAAACTTTCATCATCTTTGCGTTGAAAAATGAAGAGCAAGTTCATCCATCCTGTTAAACTAGAATCACCTTTGCTCTTAAAATTCAATTTAAAAATTTGCAGTGCAGTTATCCTTCCATCACTTTTATTTTTTTGAGCATATTTCTGAGTCCAGAAATACTTTTATCACCATTTATTTTTAAGATAAATGAAAATGTATCCCTTCATTCTCAGTTATCATCAACTCTGTTTTTACCACTTCATTTTTGAGAGCTCCACCCCTCATAACTCCTGCTCCACAATGAAAAACTCCACAAAACAACTTCAACAGTTCAACTACAATGCCTACTTTATGCCAGCATTTGCCCTGCTGGAGTTCCTTTGAGCAAGGCACCGCATCAGAAACAACCTGTAGTTCTCTGCAGCAGATGAACAACAAAATAATCACAAATGACTGATAACCAATGAGGTGAAACATCCATAAGCCCATTTCCACCAATTAAAGCCACGACGCAATGAACTTCTCTCTTTCTCTCACATACTCATATGCATCCAGAAAAACACTCTCACACACACACACACACACACACCTTGTACAGCAGCATACAGTGCAGTGGTGGTGTTCATCTCCATAATAAAAGTCCTTACCTTCACCAGCGGAGCGCCTTTCTCCTCTCCGCCGCCGTTTCTCCGGTTGAATGGGAAGATGCTGCTCTGCTCCGTGATCCACTGCTCTCTGTTCTCCTGTGTGTGCGTGTGTGAGAGGGAGAGAGAGAGTGTGTGAGTGAGCGTGTGTGTTAACAGGGGGATTGGGAGCCTGTCGGTATCTGGATGTAATGTGGAGGATAACAGAGAAGGGGGGGAGTCTGCGTTGCTAAGACCTCTCTCTCTCTCTCTCTCTCTACCTCTCTCTCCTTTTAACCCTTGTTGAACCAAATATTGACCATTATTAGTAGTAGTAGTTTAAAAAATGATATTTGAATTTATTAATCAGGCACACATGTTGAATTCACTGAACTGTTACTCAACTGTTCTCTTCCTTCCCTTTTCTTTCTTCACTCCTCTTCTTCTTTAACTTCCCTACATCTTTCCCCTGCCTTTTCCTTTGTATATTGTTTTTTCCATGTTTTTGTTTTATCATTTTTTTATTCCCTTCTCCTTTCTACCCTCCTTTCCTTTCTTCTGACTTCTAACTTCTTCTGTATTTCTTTTATGCTCTCTTCACTTCTTCCTTCCCCTTTCACTTTCTCTTACAGTAATTTGATTAGGGGATATGATGTTTAAATATACATTAAGTCAATAAAACTAAATCATGAAGAGCAGGAGCATAAGTAACTCAAAATCAGATTTTTAACACTTGCTTTTTTATTTATCTATTCATAAATGGGGCAGGTGCTTGAGCATAGATATAGATTGAATTATATATATATATACACACACATTTTTTTTTTTTTTTTNCATTTTTTTTTTTTTTTTGCAATGGTTTTCCATAAATGAACTTTGAACTATGCATAGTATGTTGCAATGAAATACAAAGCATTCACTAGTGAATGTAAAGCAAAATTGGAATATAAAGTCAGACTTAAATCGCCAATGCTTCAAATTCGGCTAAATATTTATGATGAGGTTAGACTGCTGGATTAAAGCTTAAATTAATAAAATTATTATCATTAAGATAAAGCAGACTAAGAACTGATTCTGTTAAGGATCAAATTCAGCTGCTTTACTCCTTAAGGACTATACCGGTGATTTTGCATGTTTGATCCCAATAAATACCACCTGCATACACACTATGTAAATGCCAACCAGCACTTCAAAACATACAACCATAATTTAGTTTTCATGCTATTTCTCCAAATCCCTAATCACCCAGCTTCAAATTCAACATTTTGCCTGCTAACACTTAAGTCCAAATGTAGAAGGCATGGTTGTTTTTAATTTCTTGGTAAAAACCCGTCTTCTCCTGGGACTATATTTCCTGGCGGAGACATACATTTTTGTCCGTGCAACTCCATGTTGGACTACTTAAATTAAGTAACTTCAACCAAACATAAGACGTTTCATTCATTCTGATGTATTATCTATTTGAAGCGTGTTTCAAATCTCTACAAGTTTTACAGTGTAGTGAACTGAATCTGAAACCAATGGCAGTCTGTAAGGTAAGAAAAACAATTCTAAAATGTACCAATCTATCAGCATGTTTTGGAAAATGTTGGCAATATCATGCAAAATCACTGGTATGGTCCTTTAAGAGGGACTGGAAAATTTGAATGAGAAGCTAGCTAACAGGAAGCAAGCACACCCTCAATAAAACACAGTGGGAGTCGTGCGCTCATGTTCAAGTGTTCGGTAACACTCAGCCAGCACCTCAACAATGCTGCTTTAGAGTTATATGAGAAAAACAAAGTATTTCTTCTTAGCAAATTAATTATAAAACTGTGAATATGCCATCACAAATATATTTAGATATCGATGCCCGGTTAAAAAAGGTAACGTAACGTGCAGGTTTTATTTATTGGACTCAAACATGCAAAGTCACTGGTATGCTCCTTTAAGATTACTTCTTCCATCATTTTCCACATTAATATTGACACTCCAGTTCCACTATGAAAACAACTTTACTACCATTTATTTCAGGCAGGAGTTTAGAATCCTGATTTGGGGACTGATGCCTTCCATACTAAGAGTACATAAATAAATGAAATCATTACAACTTGTGAATTCTTTCAAATCGTTACAATAAAACGACACAACGGCCATCCACTCATTTCAGGGTGACTTGCACACAAGGAATGTAATATCCTGCAGCAAACCTCAGCAAAACACACATAAAATTCAATCAGCAACATTTCCAAACTGCAGTTGTTTCAGATGTTTTGAAATTCCCATTTTTAGGCTCAAAGTACACACACACACACATCCTCCAGCTAAATTAAATTCAATGTTTATTCAAATGATTACCTAATTTGTTACTGTTTCTCTATGCAGCAGTTGGCATCCACTCTGCTCGAACCCAGGAACTTCCAAACAGACATTTTACCTGTGATTTCCTTGAATTTAGTGTTCCTACAGGAATGTGCCAAATGTGGTGGAGTTGGAGGGGTGTAATGTGTTTTGGGTTTAAAAAAAAAAAAAAAAAAANAAAAAAAAAAAAAAAAAAATGTTTAAACAAAACTAGTCTTTTTAAAAAATTACTGATATTTTTGATTTCATACATGATCATATGTATGATGTATGTGGAAACAGATCATTTACATGAGATAATTGCTTGTTTAATTGCTGTTTCCCCTGTGGGCAGAGCATCTGCTCTGTAAAAGCCAGAGTTTGAAGGTGGTGGAGAGAATAAGCTGGACTTTGCTGCAGGAAACTGGTTTGCTGCCTTCTGCACAGATTCTAATTTAAATAGCCACGATCTTTTTACTAATTTATTGACTTTTTTCTCTTTCTTTTTTTTAGTTTTATTCTCAACCTCATGATCTATTTGTGGATTATGGCATGAACCATGATAAAGAATGAAGCGTTCTGGGTTTGGCATTTGACTGTAACTTTACATAAACTGCTTTTTGCAAGTGATGCAATTTTAAAATTGTATTTATCTGCTAATAAAAATCATTTTGGGTTTGACCATTGACAGCAGGAAATATGATACTCATTGGTTTATTTGGCAGGGACAATGCACATTAATAAACATTCCTGTAAATGTGCCAGAATTAGCCAAAAGGCTAGTTTTCATCTGTAGTCCCTGGACAGATGTTAAATAGTCACCCTCTTCTCTACTCAGTAATATCTATTCAGCATTTTAAACTTTTACACTCTTTTATGGTCATCAATAGTATCCATGCAACATCTTATATTGCATATAAATGGCTCCTTTTCTTCTTTCAAGCCTTTTTCACTGGGCATCGATATCTAAATATATTTATGATGGCGTATTCACAGTTTCGTAATGAATTTGCTAAGAAAAAATGCTTAGCTTTTATCATATAAATCTAAAGCAGAACTTTTGAGGTGCAATAGATGAAGTATACTGTATATCCACCAGGGAATCTAGTCCCTTTTAATGATAAATTAAAACGTCTGTGTCTTCATAACCATGCATAAGTGTTAGCAGGTGAAGGATTGAATTTTAAGAATAGTGTATCACCTGAACATTTTTGATAGGACAATACAGATTGATGGGAAATGTGGCTAAAGAGAGGAGGATGACATGCAACAAAGTACTCATAGGTCCACTCGGTTCCTGAGACCTGACCCAGGATCCAAGTACAGTTGGAACCATATTAACTAAAGTCTAATCAGGATGTTTTGGGTTCCATACTATTGTCTTGTGTGTGTGCGTGTTAATACGTCTTACACCAAAGTGGCTGAGCTCTGAGAATGTGGTGCATCAGGAGAAAATGTTCTTTTTGAGAGAGATGGAAAGTAGGAACTGAAGTGTGATAAAAATGGAACCATCGTGAGGAAAGTAGACAGAAAATCTGCTCGTGCTGCTGCCAGCATTGCTGTTCTCTCTTTATTTTGGTCGGCTCAGCTCAATCACATTTTGGATCAGCTCTACTTATGCTTGGGTCTTTGTCAACTCGGGTCTAACTGTACTTGGGTCCCTTTTGGACTGGTTCTCTCTCTCCATTTATTTATTTATTGGTTTATTTTTTAATTAATTGATAAATGTCGGGGTGGGGTAGGTTTTCCACGGGTCTGTTTCCAGTCAGGTCAGACATGTTAGACATGCAAAGACCTCTAAAAACAGACATCCTCATGACTTGCTATGATGGTGCCCAACATAGCAAATGTTCAGCTACTTACAGAGACTTTGTGATTGTTTAATCATGTGAACACAGATACTTAAAGGACCATACCAGCGATATATGAGCCCAATATATACAACCTGCATACATGTTATGTTACTGATAACCAGTTTCCAAAACATAAAACCGTATTTTAGCTTTCCTGTTATTTTTTCAAATCCCCTAATCTTTCAAAATCAAATGTTCAGGTGATACACCTATCTTAAAATTCAATGTTTCACCTTCTAACACGTATGCACAGTAACAGGTACGGTCATTTTAATGTCTCATTAAAGCCGTCTTTCCCAAGGACTAGATTACCTGGCTGAGACATACATTGTCTTCTATGCAGCTCTGTATTGGATCAGTTAAAGTTATTAAAGCAACAAAAAACAGATGAACAGAACCTAATAGACGTGTTGTTCGCTGTGATGGATTACTTATCTCAAGTGTGTTTCATGCCTCTACAAGTTGATTTTAATAGTGTACTAGAATGAATAGAAACCAATGACAGTGTGGAAGGTTGGAAAAATATTATGAAATTTACCGCTCAAGTAGTATATTTTAGGAGATAGTTGTCAGTAACGTAATGTGTATACGGATTGTATATATTGGGCTCAAACATGCATGATCGCTGGTATGGTCCTTTAAGGATCTCTCCACTGTTGATGCTACTATTTACTGAAATCTAATTTGGACTAAAGTCAAACGCTCTTTAAAACAGATGTGAGCTGGTGCAACACAAATCTATTTTAATACATATTTAATCATTTGGACTTGATTCAGCTGAGACATTCCATAAAATGGAGCATCACGTGTCAGCTTTTACAAAGGCTGCTTGGTACATTTTGAACTTGACAGTAAGAAAGTGACCATATAGCTTCAATTTTATTTTATTTTATTTTATTTTATTTATTTATTTTGTGTGAAACTAATATAAATAATGAAAATATACATTTCACAGAGCCATGGGTACTGCTGGAATTTGAAATTTAGAATCTATGCAACTCAACTCTTGCAAAGAGGTTTGTGTTAAGTTCCAACCATTGAGAAAAAGTTTGGGATTTAAAGTAAATCAAATTGTTCTACTTTTCTTTAAGGGAAACAAGCAGATGGGGAGTCGATGCTCTTTGGAAAGTTTCACAAAAATATTATACCAAAATATTACTGTACATCTTCTTCCTTTTGTGTCAGCGTCTGAACTTATCAGTCAACCCTTGCAGATGGACGTGAAAGATGTCACGACTTTCCAGCTGTTAAGCGACAAAGCTGTAATGATGGCCGTAATGAAATATGGCGTCAGAAAATGAAGAAGCGGAGAGGTGAGCTGCTTTTAACTCACCCCAAATAACACAGTCAAAAACAATTTGCTCCTAATCATTCAAATGAGGCTGACGATCTAATCACTGCAGCGTAAATTAAATCATGGAAGTGGTGGGCTGGTAAAACATTAAAGTCAGAAATTAATCATCTGTTGTTTCTTAAGCTATGGTTTGGGGACCATAAAGGGTGGTGGGGGCTGAATATCGGCTGGTCCCAACATGGAGAGGGTGGCAGTATGTTTTAATAAAAGTGATTTCCCGAATGAGCGATAAGCAGCTTCCTACCAGGATTTAAAAAAAAAAAAAAAAAAAAAAAAAAAAAGGAAAAGAAAATTAGGTAACACTTAAGTGTCTGGCTTCCTTTTTATTGTTCAGTGTGTTCTGACTTTGTTGAATGTTTGTTTGTTATTTTTTTCTTCTTTTGCACAATAAATGTACAGTGTCAGGACTTTCAACTGTATTTACTTAATTTAATTTGTATTTTTACTTTAACATATTTTATTTAGTTGTTAGGTGGGTTTTTCAACATCCAATGCACTTTCTAAAAGCACAAACTATAACCCTAATAATAATAATAATAATAATAATAATAATAATAATAATAATAATAATATAATTTTAAAATATAACATGATAGTTACATTTAGCTGGTAATTTCTTAGACAGTTTCCTAAAAAATGACTATTATTCTGTTTTTACTTAAATCATATAAATCATCATATTACTTGTCAGGTTGGTGACTCAGTTTATCAGTTATGAGAATTATGAAATCAGTTGATAATTGATTCCTATAATGACATAATTAAATTGTTCTTCACAGGAGTTATTGCTGATATACTGTATATGTAAACACAAATTATAAGGACATGTAACAAACCCAGAATGTAAAATGAGCACAAAAATAAATCCAAGTGCAGCACATATCAAATATTCCATTTAAAGAGCAATATATGTAATGTACAGTACATCTGAGTATTAACTGAGCTGTGCATAAACAATAACATAGATATCGGCTGTTGTTAGTGTATAACAGAAAAAATAAAATAAAAATGAAAAAAATTTTAAAAAAAAACATAAAAACGGGAAATCAAAATATCTTATGAACATGCATTTTATCTATTATCTCCTATTGTTTTGTCCACATTCTGCTCTATTTTAATTGTTATTTTATTTTAAATTTGTTATTTTATTATAATAAACTTTTAATTTATCTTTGGCCTGTTACATTCACCAACTATCCTGACTTTGATTCATTTTTAACACACGTCTCAGTCCTGCTTAGAAAAATGTTATACAATTAAAGTTTAATATTAATAATATAATTTTAAATATTATTTTCACACAATTTGCAATTTGTTAGAGATGTAAATGAACAAGTATAATTATGTTTATTTTTGAAAATATGCTCAACTATCAGACATGGTTAACATAATGCAACTTCTGACTCATAAGATTTATGCAATTACATGTTGTCAGTTTTGGTCCTAATCATTAACTA
This sequence comes from Lucifuga dentata, assembly GCA_014773175.1. NCBI lineage: Eukaryota > Metazoa > Chordata > Actinopteri > Ophidiiformes > Bythitidae > Lucifuga > Lucifuga dentata. The sequence continues at coordinate 10,781 of VXCM01006855.1, read as the reverse complement.
TATTAACTACATTAACTATATTAACATTAACTATATAAAACTTAAGTTTTCAAAATCTGTTAATATATATAAACATATATTAAAAGTTTTCCAACCAAAATAATGAATTGATCATTTTGTTCTTTGCATTTCAAATTCTGAACCAACATAATTAACTATTAGATGTTGACTTTATTATTTTAAAGTGGTACAATCCTACCCATCAAATAATAATCACTAACAGCTGTCATATATATCTGGTTATGAACTATATAAAACGTTTTTTACACCAGTTATACTTGAATCAATTGATATTTGATGGTTTTGGAGACTTTATATTTTATTAATAACTGAAGTTTTCAAAATTCCCGACAACAAGAACACAGATTAAACTGTTTAAACTGCTTCCTGAACTCCTTTGTTTTTTTTTGGTTATTTGTTATGAATATGATGGCTCATCTTAATCTTAGTGGTACAGATAAGATAAGATAAGATAAGATAAGATAAGATAAGATAAGATAATTTATATATCCCCAAAGTATTTCTATGATAACATGAATATTTAGCATGGCATGTAAGTGAAAAATAGTGGTTATTACACAAACATTTATACAATTTCATCTCATTTCTATCCAGAATAATTTCAAATGGAACAACACACTCAAGAATGTATCTGTCATTTATTTAAATAATAAAGAATTAGGGAATCCACAAAACTCATATCAACACTGTATTAGTCATTTTTGGATAAAATTCATTTTTGGCTAAAACTAGGTTTGCTTTTTGTTTCTTTCTCTTTTTTTTTTTTTTTNTTTTTTTTTTTTTTTTGTATTCAATGGAATGATTTACTGGGAGAGGAAAAGATGTGTCAACTACAAAAGATATAAGCAATGACACTTTCAGAAATAAATAATTTCAAATTTTCCTCACATCACACAACATTTTATGATTTACACTAAAAATATGGCATAAATCATACCAAACATGATACACATTGCAAAATTTGATAAAACAGAGTATGGATAGGTCTTTCACCATTTACTTTGTCATGATTTCAACTAATAATGCAATTCAATTTCAGCAATAATAATATTAATTTCAGTAAGTCAATTAATATAATGATTAAAAAAGTCTATAGCCTTTTTTTTTAACCTTTTGACAGTAGCATTTGAATCCAGATGGTATAAAATAATGGCAAATGGAATGTAATTTGATTTAGAAAGAAAACTGTTATTAATGATTAAAATTTAAAACACTTATTAAGAGATCATCTCTATGTTTCTTTGCTCGCTGGTTTATCTTCATAATTTTCTCTGCCGGAAGACAATGGAGGCTAAAATAAAACTCCCCAACCTGATAGCCGTGATCATATTTTACACCTGAGGTTTGACATGATATTGTTTAACAGACATAAAGACGTCGAGCAGACAGGAAAAGTGTGCTTGGAGAGGTGCGAGCCGCCGATCCACGAGGCGTTCAGGGACCGAGGGAGATTTTTAATATTGTGTGGGAAGCGTTGGGACAGTGAATGGGTGCTGAGGAGGGGAAACTGCCAAAATGGGGTTTCATTTAGTCAACAGAGAGTGAAGCTAATGGGATGCACGTGCACATCCACACACACACACACACACATCTGAACACACACAAGTTTGAAGTTTTGGACAAGTAAGCGTGTGTGTAAACTTACATAAGCACACACTAATGAAAAACTGTAACTCATAAATAGAAAAAAAACACACACATTTTTCTTGCAAAAATAACATCTTAGAAAGAAATTGTGCACACACACACATGCACACGCACACACACATGCACAGTGCATATGTACAGCAAGCGCAGCTTTTCTGTAATCAGCAGTAAGTGTACCATGGTGAGTCATTGACAATCTCTCCATCCATTTAGCTACGAGCCTCAGCAGACTACAGCTGCCTGCTGCGTTTATTAAAAATATAACAGCCCTATTATACTCATTAGGTTATTGCACACACTGACATGGAGGGAGAGAGAGACACACACAATGTCATGTACACACCGAGTCTACAAAATAAAACCAACACCTCTAAAATGAACAAACATGTATTTGTGTGATATTAGTCTGTTATAAAAAAATAAATAAATAAAAATCATGTCTGGTCTAGTTGGTGTTCATCTATGGAAGTTTCTCCCTCAAAACACTGGCCATGTGATCAGGGGCACACATCATTTCTCCTGCCCTGTAAATGAACAGTAGTAGATTGAGGCTTTGCGTGTGTGTGTGTGTGTGTGTGTGTGTGTNTAAAGCCAGCCTTTGCACTGGCAGTTGTCAGCGTTTCCTGCTGCAGCATGAGAAAAATGAGTTACAAAATATTTCCCATGTCAAGCAAGTCGGAAAGAAAACAAAAATACTTAAAGCTCTTTGCATCATCATCATCATCATCATCATCATCATCATCATCATTAGCTGTGACAAGCTGAATTTGCTTGGCTGACAGATTTTCAGCAAAGTGCCCCTCCATGCAGACTGTCTAATATTGACAAAGTTCTACAACTTTACAAAGATAAATCTTCTCTCACTGCATATTACTCTTTTTTTTTTTTTTTTTTTTTTTGCAATGACACATTGACAAGAAAGTGGTGAAATGTCCTGTGATCAGTTGATGTAAAACAATTTTCAAATCTGTCTGCAGTGCACAAGAAACTTGGAACTTGCACAAGAGAGTCTCTGATTGCCACCAAGTGGCTGAGTTTAGATTCTTCATTGAGTGTCCCGACGTTAAATGCTGCTTCACCGGTGCAGGGAACATTTCAAAAGTTTGTCATCTTTTGTCCGCATCCAATCAGCGAGCAATTTCAATTTCAATTCAATTTAACTTTAACTTTATTAATCCCACAGGGGGGAAATTCATTTCTACCTAGGGCAACACATCAGCACATAAAACAAACAAAAACTATAAATAAAAAACATCATGACCATAACAAAAACAACAATAACAATCAAATAAATAGCCATTAAAACATGATTAAGAGGCTGGAAAAACTAAAATGATCATTAAAATATTTCACAGTAGTTGGAACGAAGGACTTCCTTAATCGTTTAGTAGAACATCGAGGCATCACCAATCTTCCACTAAATGTACTTTTAAGACTGTTAAAAACATAATACAGTGGATGATCTTTATGCTTTAAGACTGCAACTTAGCTTTAGTTTGCTTCTGCAAGATTACTTCCAGTGAATCAGGATAGAACCAGCTTTTTTAATCAACTTATTGATCCTATTTCTGTCTTCCAGGGTAATAGTACACCAGCAAGGCACAGCATAAGCAACAAGAACACTAGCTAAAATTCCATGATAAAAAAAAATAAAAAAAACATGAAGAAGTTTGTTACAGACATTGAAAGACCTAAGTTTCCTAAGAAAGAATAATCGTAACGAAGCCTTCTTAAAGGACCATACCACCCATTTTGGACGTTTGAGCCTATCTAATATATTCAATTTTCATACATGTAAGGATACTGACAATCATTTCCCAAAGCATAAAACTGTATTTCAGTTTTCTTGATATTTTACAAAATCTCTTAATCTTTCAAAATAAAATATTCAAGTGATACACCCACCTTAAAAATCAATGTTTCGCCTGTTAATAGTTACGCAAAATTATGAAGTCATGGTCATTTAAATTTTTCCATAAATGCAGGTCTTCATTTGGGACTATATTCCCCGGTGGAGGCATACATTCACTCTGCACTTTTTATTGTGCTTAAACACTAAAATTACGAAACTTTAAAAAAACCTGAATATAGGTGTTATTCACGATGGTGGATTACCTATCCCAAGTACATTTCTAGTATCACCAAGTTGATTTTAATAGCGTACTAGAATGAACTGAAGCCAATGGCGGTCTGGAAGGTAGGAAAAACATTTTTAATTCACTTTTCCAGTAGTATGCTTTGCAAAATGACTGTCAGTAACGTTATGTGTATGAAAATTTAGGCTCAAACATGCAAAATGGTGGAATGGTCCTTTAAGGAGGACATTAGTATTCTTTTTCCAATTCAATTTATTGTCCAAGTGTACACCAAGATATTTANTTTAAGGAGGACATTAGTATTCTTTTTCCAATTCAATTTATTGTCCAAGTGTACACCAAGATATTTATAGGATTCAACTATTTCAATTTGTTGGTCCATTTGGAGAAATGTCCTCCTCCTTCTTTTTTTCCTACAATCAATAATTAGCACTTTATTATTTCCAACATTCAATATTAAAAAGTTGTCATCACACCAACTCACAAATGATTCAACCTCACGTCTGTTGGCAAGATCATTTCCATCATTAAGTAAGCCCAATAGGGCGGAATCGTCAGAGAACTTCTGAAGAATGGAGGAATCCTGGGAATACCTGTAATCAGCAGCATACAGAGTAAATAAAAAGAGGGACAGCACCGTACCCTGTGGAGTTCCTGTACTATTTAAAATAATGTCACATACTTTATTATCCAGTCTAACAAACTATGGTTTTAGCAGAAGACAGTCCATGTCCCAAGCAATAGTTTTATTGTGCAATTTTAATGCCATTATTATTTTTAGCTAAAATATGTGGTTGATATTAAAAGCACCAGAAAAGTAAAAAACATTATCCTTACATGACTACCAGCAGTTCCAAATGGCCATAAATTCTGTGAAGCATATACAGAAGTGCATCATCAACTTCCACATTTCTATATGCAAATTGAAAAGGATCAAGGAAGGTTGAGACCTGCCTACTTAAAGGAGCATACCACCAATTTTGCATGTTTGAGCCTAATACTCAATTTTCATACAGGTGTTACTGACAATCATTTCCCAAAGCATGCTACTGGAACAGACTGCCATTGGTTTCAGTTCATTCTTTTATGCTATTACAATCAACTTGTTGATACTTGAAATGTTCTTGGGATAGGTAATCCATCATCACAAACAAGACATGTATTTGGGTTTTTTTTTTAGAAGTTACATAATTTTAGTATTTAAGCGCAATAAAAAGCAGAGTGAAATGTATGTCTCCACCAGGGAATATAGTCCCAAAAGAAGACCTGCATTTATCGAAGATTTTAATGACCATGACTTCACAATTTTGCATAACTATTAACAGGTGAAACATTGATTTTTAAGGTGGGTGTATCGCTTAAAATATTTAACTTTGAAAGATTAAGAGATTTTGCAAAATATCAGGAAAGCTGAAATGTGGTTTTATCNAAATATTTAACTTTGAAAGATTAAGAGATTTTGCAAAATATCAGGAAAGCTGAAATGTGGTTTTATCATTTGAGAAATGGTTGTCAGTAACATAACATGAATGAAAATTGAATATATTAGGCTCAAACATGCAAAATGGGTGGTATGGTCCTTTAAGTGACCTAAAACGACCCTTTCAAAACACTTTATTACATGAGATGTCAGTTCTATAAGTTTGAAATCAGTAAGACAACATGCATTAGCTTTCTTGGGAATGGGGGAGATACAGGAAGTTTTCCACAGAAAGTAACATTGTAAAGATGGAATAAAAAAACAGAGCACAATTGGTGTGAGGAAGTCAGCGTTCTACCAGACATGCAAATTTTCATTTGAAGTTAGCTTATCATTTATGTTCGTCCCTGTTTATAGTACGCAGCTTCCTGACAACTATTTCTGTCCACTCAACAGATTCATAGTTTTGTTAATATTTCTGATATTAGCCAGCCTGCTATTAATGGAAGTTTGGTTATTGTGGATTACACACGTGTTGCACAAGTGCTTCTATCACACGGATGAATCACATGGATGTGAAAGTTGGGTTCGTCTGGTGAGGCAAACAGTCCATTCAGAACAAGTTTCAGACTCCAAACGCTTTTCCCATCACTACAATCAATCAATCAATAACAAGAACACACTCTAAAGGCTGTTGAGGCTAAATGCGGACGTGTCCAAAACATTTGCGTGTCCTGGCGCTCACGCCTCTCGCCCATCAATGATGGCGCCGTGGGTTAACATCAGTTGGTTAACTCTCTCTTCTCTCTCTCCCCTCCACACCTACTTCGCTTTCCTCCGTACCTTTTCGTATCGCTTCGCTTGGCCAATCACCGCTGAAGGAGCATTTACATCATGCTCCGCCGTCTGCATTGTTTTAAAAATCAAGTAGGGTGAGACCGCGCCAATGACCCTCCAAAGCCACTTCTGCAACCGTTGCAACCGTTATGGCCGCAATTACATCATATTTTGTGCGCGGCCACTGTCTCGTCTGCATTCACATTAAAACGTATTTATTACACTGTTGAACCATGAATACTTTTTCTTTATTTTCACTGTTTCAGTGTCAGTCAACAGACATTTTCTGCTTTTCGTATGACTTGAAGACATTAAAAACACAGAGCATCAGACTTTTCACTGTGTAAAATCATCTCAATATTGATCTTAAATTTTAAATGCTTTTAATGTTCAGTTTTCAAGAATAAAGTCTTTGAGAGACACTGAATCTGTTTTATTTTTAAAACAATAAATCAATATTGAATTTTGGCATAAACTCTTAAATATTGTAACTCTTAAATACTAAATATAATAAAATAAAAACGTGTAAGGATCTTGGTTACACAACTTAGTCCCACCTTTATGATGCTTTTGTCTCTCCTATACGCTGCAGGAATTTGGGGATTTAAAGAATGTAAGACTTCAGATTCCATACAGAACAGAGCTATAAGGTGGTTTTTGGGTGTTCACAAGTTTGCTCCTGTTTTGGCTGTGCAGGGAGACATGGGCTGGGTTCCTGGGTCAGTACAACGGAAATGTGAAATGATTCAATTATGGAACCATTTAATTGATATGGCCACAGACAGGATAAATAAGAAGGTCTTCATTTGGAGTAAATTACTGTACACAACTCTATCTGTACATGGGACAAAGACATTTCTGCTATTTTAGAAGAAGCTGGTTTACAATATGCCTATAGAAATAATTTATGATGTAAAATTAATGCAATCAAAAGTAAGCTTCTTTTTGCATTTGAAGAAAAATGGTCTAGAGTTATTACGTTAAAACCAAAACTGCAGACTTACATCCAAATTAAGCAAAAATATGGCCCTGATGTTTATGTCATATCACTCCTATCAAGAAGCCAAAGATCTTTAGTTGCACAGATGTGAACAGGCATCCTTCCTCTGAATGTAGAAGTCAGTAGATATAAAAACATCCAAGAAGAAAACAGTGTGATTTGTGTGAGTTAGGAGAAGTTGAGGATGAATCATATTTTCTTTTGTACTGTACCTACTATGATGATCTAAAAGGACCAATGTTTAATGAAATATTTGGCCAAAGTCCAGAAATAATTTTGTGAAGTGACAATGAAAATCTGTTTAATTTTAAGGTTTTTAAGTTGGCTAAGTTTGTCTCCACAGCCTGGAAAAGAAGGCAGAAAAGAAGGTTTCTTTCTTTAATGTGTCTAAAACTTGTGTGATGTTATAGATTTGATTTCATAATGTGTAGGAAATGTTTATTTGTTTTGTTTGACGAGGTTTAGTAGCACTGCCTCTGTGGAACCTGTACAATGGATCCGGTATGTATGAGAAATTGGAGTCTTGTAAGCCCATGTGGGCGGGGCATAATACTGTATACGCATGACACAATAACAAAAACTTCATTCATTCATTCATTCATTCATTGCCATCTGTCATGTCATACTTCAAGCCTTGTGAAAGTTTAATAACCATATTTTTTAACATATGTTTTTATTTTATATATACATACATATGTATATACTGTATATACATATGTATAACTAATAACCACAATTTTAATATAATACAAATAAATAGCAGAAGTGTAAAGGCACACAGTACATTTGAAAGTTGACCGATATATTTTGAGGTGAGCACAGAAACATGTAATTGTTTATTTCTCAATATAATCTCCTTTCAAGTCGACACACTTTTGCTAACAATGCTGGATGGATTTTCACAGAAGTAATTTTCTTGGCTGTCAAAAAAACTCCTTTCAAAAATGAAACATGCACACAATCTGCAATTTATCTACAAGTGGAATTTATCAAAATCTACCTGAACATAACGCAGAAACACCTAAGAAATTATAATTCATCCACAGAAAATATGACCATCCTCGCTCTCCTCATTATATGTCAGACTCAGAACTTATCAATCAACTCTCCTAAAACCTACAAGAAGAAAGAGGGTTAATGAAAGGTCCTAATTAAAGGGCAAAGGGCAGAGGAGGGAATGACATCCTGGAGATTCCCAACGGAGGAAGTCAGCCTGATTCCCTGGTCTTTGCTTTCCTTGCATTTCTTTCTTTCTTTCTTTCTTTCTTTCTTTCTTTCTTTCTTTCTTTCTTTCTTNTGCTTTCCTTGCATTTCTTTCTTTCTTTCTTTCTTTCTTTCTTTCTTTCTTTCTTTCTTTCTTTCTTATTCACACACACATATGCACACATGCACACACACAAACATCTGCCTGCTGCGCTTATTAAATAGTTGGGTTTGCTAAGTAGTGAGGGACCCAGTGGCCTATCTGCTGATAAAAAGAAAAGAGCAACTATATATATACACACACACACACACAGTTACACACACTCCATCTAAGTTGCTGTCTATGCTAAGTATTGAGGGACTGTGGAGGCTCTCAGCTCATAAAGAGAAAATGTAACAAGGCAGACAACACTGCATGTAATAACTCTGACGATCGCCTTGGCTTCCAGAACTGCACACGAGAGGGCTTGTGTGTGTGTGTGTGTGTGCACGTGCACGTGTGAGAGAGCTGATTGGCTGAGCAAACTAGAAAGTGGTGGTGAGGGTGAAAGGCAGTCCTCTCACCTCAAACAGAGAAAATAAAGTAGGTTTTATGATTATTATTGGAATTCCCCATTCCACCACAATACCAAGGCTAAATGAGCGTGACATACACACATATGCACGCATGCACACACACACACACACACACACACTAATGTTGTCAGTGTAACCACACGAGATTTTGACAAGTACACACACTCCCATATTTACAGTCCAATATTTTGAATAAATGAGCATAGCTTACGACACACACATCCCTATCACTCTCACTCACTGCCTCTCTTTCACACACACACACACACAGACACACACACACTCACACACACATGCAGAGACCAATATTTTGAGTGTAAATGAGCGTAGCTTATGACAAGCAGAAGAGACACTCAGTGGAGACAATTACCATTCCTTAGTGTGTTAAGGAAGCCACACACAGTCACACAAAAACAAACACACACACATATGCATGCAGATACATGTACACACAGACACACACACACAATCTCACACATATACACTCAGCCACACACACACACACACACACAGACTATCCCACATGTATACACTCTTTCAGACACACACACACACACACACACACACACACTGCCTGTACTGCATCTCTCCCTTGCTNCTCTTTCAGACACACACACACACACACACACACACACACTGCCTGTACTGCATCTCTCCCTTGCTGTGCTGACAGGAATGTCCATAGTGGGCGTTTGTTAGTTCTGGTTGGGCGGCCTTATTTAGTGTATGTGTGTGTGTGTGTGTGTGTGTGTGTGTGTGGGTGTGGGTGTGTGTGCCTTACTGTATATCCGAAAACCTTTGTCAATCTTTATACACAGCCAAGTAGAAGCCTGTTGTATTTTCACTTTGTCTGATTTACACACACACACACACACACATATAATATTTTCATTTCATGTGTCAAAACAACTTATTTGAACAGTCATTAAAAACATTACATTTTAACTATTTCCTGCTACTCTCCTATCCTGCTAAACAAATATTGAAACTTCTTTTCCATCTTCATTCTTATCATCTCGTCTTTTTTTGTTTTTTTTTTTAGATTAGACAATTTCAATCTGCTTTATGTGTTTTACNTCTCGTCTTTTTTTGTTTTTTTTTTTAGATTAGACAATTTCAATCTGCTTTATGTGTTTTACATATGAAGCAACAAGACAAGAGGAAATAAGAAAAGACAAAAGGAAGGAAGTGGGAGAGAAGAAATATGGTACTCAGGAAAAAGAGATGATAAGAGTTGAAAATGAAAGGTAAGGTAAGAATTAAAGGGAAGTATGGGAAAATGAAGGAAAGAATGGAGGGAAGAGAGTAAGTAAAGAAGGGAAGGAAAAAAGGAAGATACATAAATTTATTTCATCTATTAAAATGTTTTTGTAATGATTAATATTTCATTATTTTGTCACATGCTCTTTAGTTTGTTTTAATTATGTTTGTTTTGCATCATGAATTCTACTGAACTTTTATATTTTGTTACTCGTTTACGCTGACCCAGTGCTTCAGCAAATTAAGGCACAGCCATGAAAGGACAATACCAGTGATTTTGCATGTTTAAGCCTCATAAATACAACCTGCATAGAAGTTACATTACTGACAACCATTTTCCAGAACATAAAAACGTATTTTAGTTTTATGTTATTTTGTCAACTCCTGTAATTTTTCAAAACTAATTTTCAGTTATACATCCACCTTAAAATTCAGTTCTCCTGGCACTATTTTCCCTGGTGGAGGCATACATTGTATTCTGTGCAGCTCCATGTTGAACCCATTAAATAAAGTTACTTAAAAAAAAAAAAAAAAAANAAAAAAAAAAAAAAAAAAAAAAAAAACGTAATAGATGTCCTGCTCGTGTTCATGATCGTGTCATCTGATGGATTATTTATCTCAAGCACATTTCAAGTCTCTACAAGTTGATTTTTATGGAACAAACTGAAACCAATGACGGACTGGAAGGTACATTTTTCTTTTTAATATATATATATATATA